>JAGFPH010001935.1:129649-149632 GCA_018207615.1 Philaenus spumarius
GGTCCACTAGTAAATTGTAAATAAATTGCCCATACAATTAATTAAGTAATTTCACTGTAAAAGACAATTAGCATTTTATTTTCCTCTAAAATGAGTAATTGATCCATCCATGCCTCAGGTTAAAATTGTTCCGAAGTGCTTAGAAAGGTGGCTGGGGGGGGGGGGGGGTATTAAGGAATTCTGAAACTAAGGAAGGAAAGGGTGAGGCTTGGTATTTAATTTCAAGACGGCAGCGGGAACGACGGAAAGAATGTTTAAGGCAGGTGGTGCTCTTATTATTATAATACCCACGAAGCTTTGATCGGTGAGGATGGAAAAGTTTTCTTCTTAAGTCATTTATTATACGAAATGAAAGTGAACAGGTATAAGAAATGTTATTAGGTCATTGTGGGCAAAAATCTTAGTACCTGTAATATAGGTAAATATATTTTTTGTTGAATACAATTAATTGTGCTTTAGTTAGCGAATGTCCATATGAGAGATGAGGTATTGCAGTGATTAATATTGATACATTGGGTCGGGAGTGGTCAATGGTCAACAGAACACGTTTTATGGGTGTAAGTAAAAATCGTATAAAAGTGTTCCCACTCTAACGACCGCCTTTTCCGTCCGAGTTGGTCCAAATTTGGTACACACGTTGTTTTTCTACGTAGCTTGGACGAATTCGTTACTGACGGGGAAAGAAACTTTTTTTTGTGAGGTGTTTTATAGACAAGTTTAAAAAAAGAAGAATTTGATTCGCATTTGAACGGGTATCATTGGCTACTTCTCTATAAATACTTGAGACAAGCGTGTCAATGTAGATTATTTTTGGTAATCAACTTAAAATGTAATGAGACTGATGTACTACTACTATATTAATAACTGATAAATCTAATATAATAATAACTGCGATTCACATTTTTGGTTAGGATAAAAACTAAAATGGTTTTAGATTAAGAGAAACTGTTGCTTATTAGCGAATTTTCATAGGAAAGAAGAGTTATGTAGTGACTCTTACGGTGATACATGATACCTATGGTCGGGAGCGGTCAATCTGCACCGACCATGGTACCCAGAACGTGTTCTGTTGTGTATTGTGTACGTGTATTGTGTTGTCATTAAAATGTTTATACATGTATGTCTATATATGTGTTCCAACGATAACGTCCGCATTTTACGTCCGTTTTGGTCCAATTTAGTTATCTAAGTCGCTCGGATGAGTGTGGCAGCCAAACAAATCCAACAATCAGAACCACCTTTTTTGACCCTACGTAATTTTTGAATACCAGAATTAAATTGTTTGGGGCTTTATTTAAAAAAATAAATAAAAGGGTAATATTGAGCACATTTTGTTTTCTACACGACCTACAGCCCGTCTGGTTTCCTCGAAATCGATCAAAACGTAAAATACCATAAAGGTACCCGGTTGAAATGTATGTAGGCCGACGGCTGGGGCAAAGCTAGTTTGTCTGCTGCGAGAGAAGCGAAGCAGTTCATAATCCGAACCCGCATGATCAAGGTGCATGCTTTTTATGAGCAGGGGCTATAGGCTGAGTTGCAAACAAATTCTACTAATACATTTCGTACATGGAGGAAAATATTCAGCCCCTTCGTGAGTAGAACAATTTCCCAAATAGTTGGTTGAAACCCTAAAGCACAATATATAAACTTAATTTTGAAAATCGTCTCGACTCATTTCAGCGGTTCAGCTACTTGGTCGGATTATTTTGTTGCTTTATTTTATAAATATTGTCTGTTTATTTGGATATTTGGTTTTAACAATTGTGTTTCGTTGTACGGGTTTTGAGAACAATCAATGACTGTGTTTTGAAAGTTTCTTAATTTGTAGATTTAAAATGATATGTAAATGCAGTGCTTAGTTTTTTTAGCCAGAGTAATTGCAGAAGTATTTTATTTTAGTTTAGTTTAGAGGGAGTAAATGCTATTAATTAAATCACTTTAATACAGTAATTTTGTTCAACAATAGTTATGTTATTTTTGTTTTGTTTTTAACTTATTAGAAATTTGGTATTTTAAGTTGTAATTAATTCTTTTTTTCTTATATTATTTGTATAAGAAAACGCAATTCTTATTTAATTTTCATAAAATATTTGTGAATTTTAGTTGCATATTCTCCTTAGTAATAGGTCATAGCAACTATTTAGATGTTGTAAATTGCATAATTTTTTGAAAACATGTTTAAATTTATTATGTAAGGTTTGTCAGTGTGTGAATGTGTGTTTAGTCCCAAATGTGATCATGAAGACTGTTAAATTAAGAGCGTTAATTAGATTAAATTCAGTGTGTATATTTTACATTGTTAAATTTTTTCTTGAGCACTAATTATTATTTTTATAATTATAGCCTCTGATGCGACATGACATGGAATAAATGGTCAAATAACTCAACAAATAACTTTTAGTAAAACCTTTTCTGAAGTATATTTTTCAATACGTACTAACAAATGCGCTAAAAGTAACTACGGATAAGACCATAGAATACTTTGCCATGAGGAAATATTATTGCACTAGCATACCTTAGCGTTCTGAATGAAACGTTGCACCGGAATGGCTGTTTTAATACTGTGTAGTATTTATTACATTTAACTTACAAATATAAATAATACTTAAATGAAAGAGCAATTCAAACATTGTTTCCTACAATTAATTGTTAAACGTGAGCACCATTCGTCACGTGGCTAAATTGAGTCGATAGTCGAGTTTGTTCCAAACCTTGTTTAATTTGAGTAATTGTGGCGACGACTGCTTCAATCCTGTGTCTTAAATTGGGTAGGACATCTTTTAGCGGAGGCACATACAGATTGTAATTATTTATGTATCCCTAAAGGTAAAAATCGCATGGTGTCAGATGGGGTGAACGTTGATGTACCGAAAATGCTATCCTATTTTGGTAAGATTTTTAGATTGTATTTGAATTTATTGATTCTAGTTATAAAATCATACTTTTACGAAGAAACCTTTTTTTTAAACAATAAGTATTATCAACAACCTACTTATTTCAATATTAACAAATTAATAACCTGCTTTAATGTTTTCCTGTTTATACGTGAAAACATTCTTGTGAAGGTGGGGTAGTTAAGGTTTGTCTAATAATTAGTTTGTTCAACCTAGCATCCTTTCCCAACGTATCAACAAATTAAACACAACAATTTGGTGGGTACTTATGCAACAATTTATGCAACTTCTTACGTAACAATTATCCATAACTTAACTATTATCTTTCATCGTATTGTTGCGAAAGTTACATCAGCCGATAGGGAATTAAAAGTATATCGGGGCTACAAAAAAGTATATCGTTTTTGTTAAAATGTACGGTTTTTTAATATTTAGGTTTAAAATTTCAAACAGCCGCCATTTTGTAACGCATGATTATTGCATATAATAGATTTTCCCCTTCAAATAGATCAATGTTAGGTTAAACTTCATGCTAAGTTTGAACTCATTCGGTCAAACCATTCTTTAGAAATTAATTATTTTATATAATCAAGGGACTTTATGAACAATCTTCAAACATATAGTATGGAATATAGTAGATCATGTCGGTTTACTGGTCATATTGTACTTATCACCATATCGGGATTAGTCTTTATCTTACTGACGTTATTCAGTGTTGACAAGATTTTCAAGTTAGTTCAAACTGGTGGAAGGTTGAAAGTTTTAACGATTCATATTCATAGAAGTACGAGTTAAAAATTATGTCTGTCCACATGTCATGTCTTTCCTAAAATAAAATAATAATCTTACCTAAGGCCAATAGGCCCTTAACTTTCCAATCGATTTGCTTACTTGAGAAAGTTATGTTATTGTTTTTATTTTTTGTTAGAATTATAAAATATGTTTATTTCTTATAAGTAACATTTCTGGAAATGCTTCTAAAAATATAAACATTGCAAAGTTTGAACCAACCTGATAAATAGCGACATGATTGATTCAAAAACTTCTCTTTGTACATTGCTGACATTTTGTCAAAGCACGAATGAACATATGTATCAAACACAATTCCTTACAACCCTTTGTATTTGTGATTACAAACAATGTTAAAGGTTTGAATGAAATAACTGATCAAGCAGCGTCCCAACGCAGACCAACGGAACTTAACTATTTTGTCTAATGACGGGGGAATTATTTTCTTTTGCAAATAAAATCTGTGCGGAGTACAGATTTTACAGTACAGATATTTAATTAGATACAAATTAATATTAAGACGGGGTTTGGGAAAACATATCCTCTCTTATTTATCTGAATATGTTTTTGTCATACTGAAAGTTAATTAAAACCGTGAATATCTTCAATACTTAAGCTAAATAAGAACATGATTTTTATAAAAGTTAATTATTTTTGGCAATGTAAATATTGTTATTTTATTTGATGAACTTTTTAACTTTTGTCATTACAATACTAAAATGATAATTTACGAATAAATTTCCAAATTATTTTGTTCCCAAAACTGTTAACGGATGACGGAAAAATTATTCATATAAAATTTTTGAAAAAATGTATTATTAGATGAAGTTCGGCATTGTTTGTATTCCTGGGTATTGGTATCGCCATTGGTTCAGCCGTATAAATAATTTGATCTGCATGATTCAACTAACTTTTACATAAACTTGAAATAATAAGTTGTAACCAATTTAGAATCAGTTTATTATTATTCACAACCTACAGCTTTTTTAGGTTAGATTAACAAACTACAAACAAACCCAAACAAAAATCTACGAACAAGCTTAGTGTATTATATTTCATTTAAAACATTGTCTATTCAAAATAAAGAAACAACAATAATATTTCAGAAACAAATATGTTTTTAGTTTTTAGCCGATAACTCCAATTCAGCTAAGGGAAAAATAAAAACTAATAGTTTACTATTACAAAATTTAATTTTAAGTATCCTAATATTTTTTGTAAAGTTTGTTTTTAGAGTTATTTGACATTAACAATTGACATTAAATGGGCGCCATTTTTAAAGTATATAAAAGAACGCTTTGGTTTGCTAAATAAAAGGTTACGTAAAAAATATTTACTCCAAATTTGCGGCCAATATCTTTTCTATTTCCAAAGATGTTAATTGTTTGTAACTATCTTCCAGCCTGCTCGCAGCAGAAAATCTTTCTTTGCACCTCGACCTTGCGGTCTAGGATTGTGGACCACTTCATTTCGCTCGCGTTGGACACATTCGCTTCTCGAGTTAGCATCCCGTCCATCGTCTTCGGTCATTAACGTGTACCAAAATCAACGTGGATTTTAACAGGATACTTTTGTGATATTTTACGTTTCGATCGATTTTGCGATGACCAGACGAATTATAAGTTCGTGTAAACAAAATGTATTGAATAATTTCAAATATGTATTTCTTCAGATAAAACAACAAACATTTTAATTCTATTACAAAACATCTCAAAAATGTTCTGTACTTCCGTCGAAAAAACATTTTTCAGGATGTTGAATTTTTTTGGCTAACGAACTCTCCTGTGCGACTTATAGAACCATCATGTGTACCAAATTTGGACCAAATCCGAAGTAAAATGCGGCCATAAGAGTGCGTACGCATATGCATTTTGTATACATATATACAATACAATGTTTAAAAACAAACTAAAAAAATTTCTGAGGACCATGATCGATGCTCATTGACCACTGCCAACCTTAGGTCTTACCATAAGAGTCGCTGCAATTGATCTTCTTTTCTATGGAAATTCGCTTAAAATCCCAACTAGAAACCAATTTAAAACAGAATGAAAGGATGGAACACTTTTTCGAGACTTCGGATCGGGTTTTTTAAATACTCAAAAATTTGACGTTTTTGTCACACGTCACGCGGCTGTCACGCGGCTGTCACGCTAGGAATTCTCAAACGCTTTTCAACTCTCCGCAATAAAATTACGAAGATTTTGGCGTAACCTTGTTTTCTACGACCGACGTCTGTGAGTGCATATATCGTATCCACAGACAGACACACATACAGACACACAATTTGGTATTGCTTTATCGTGTTCAGAGACCTCGAAAACTTCGACAAAAGTGGGGGTAAATGTTTTACAATTTTCGCAAGGTTTCAATATTTCGGTATTTTAATGCGAGCCGAAGTAATTGTTTTTATTAATTAACATTAGGTAATTAGGTAAGGGTAACTTTTTACTAGCGAATTTCAATAGGAAAGATGAGCTATTTCAGTGACACTTTTGGTAAGACCTAAGCTCAGGAGTAGTAAATGAGCACCGATCACGGTCCCCGAAACACGTTTTGGGGTACATTAAAATTATGTACGTATATTAATATGTATTCGTACTCTAGCGGCCTCATTTTAAGTCCAATTTGGTTCGAATTTGGTACACACGTTAGTTGTCTGAGTCGCTTAGACGAGTTCGTTATCCAAAAATCCAAAAACCTGAAGCAGGTTTTTTATCGGACGTAACTGTTTTTTAATATCTTTCTTACAAGAATGAAACGTTTTTAGGGTTTTATTTACAAAAATAAACGTATGATACTATTCTCCACATTTTGTTTTCTTATAGCTCGCACAAAATATTTGTTTGTTGTTGCTCGTAGTATTTTATTGTTCTTACGATCTTCTAGCTCGCTTGGTTTCCCAAAATCGACGGAAACGTAAATTACCATAAAAGTACCCGGTTCAAACCCACGTGGGGATTTTACCTGGTGGGGGGGGGGGGCATCTTCTGATTCAAGACAAAAACGGCTGAGTTTGTATTCTGCGAGTGAAACAAAGCAGCGAGTCAGTCGAAGCTGGACACTTAGGCACAAACAAATTCTACTAATATATTTCGTATACGGAGGCAGCTAGTTATCGCCTTCGTGAGTAGACCAATTTCCTAAATTGTAAGTTGGAACCCTAAAACATATAAATTTAATTTTGGAAATTAAATCAACGGTTCAGCTGCGTGATCGAATTATTTTTAACCAAAATAGTCCATATCTCGAGTTATATGTAAACTTCGAAAGTATTAGAAATATAAAATCAAGGTTAATAACATAATTTCAGAGCATACTGCTATTGCAAAGCATTACTGTAGAGCAAAAGTGGAAATTACATTTTGAATAAATGATACATTAAATTATACAAACAGAGTCGCTGAGAGCTAATTGTATGCTTTGCCCTAACCTCAACTTGTATAATGTAGACTGAAAGCAATAACAACGGTGAGAACTGTTCCACACTTTATATTAATGTATTTTATTCGGTAATCATAGAGCTGTGAGGATTTGTTTGGAAAGATTTGGTCGCAAAAAAAAGAAGTAGACAATATTATTTGGTGAAAATTTAATTTGTTGTGTAATATTTTTCATGCTGCTATTAATTGCACGGTGTTTTACAAAATATAAATAATATTCTATCTGTAACAAATACGCAGTTGTGAAAGATTATTTGTACAATAGCATGTGTAAATTTACTCCTCTTTTGAACAATTAATTGTAAAATAACATTTGTACAAATATGCAACGTATAAATTAAAACAATAATTGTACAATATAATTTATAGAAATATATTTATTTAACGTGTTTGCTAGTTACGAACTATTGTTTACATAATAGCCGATATAAAGTTGTACAATTTATAACAAATGCGAGAAAAAAAAGAAATTGGAGAATTTCCATAGGAAATATAAGGTATTGCAGTGACTCTTATGGTGGGATCTAAGGTCAGGAGTGGCCAATGTGTACCGATAATGGTTGTCAGAACACATTTTGTTTTGCCATTAAAATAATATACAGGATGTACAAAAAGTCCCGCACTGGTTTAATATTTCGTGTACAAAGAAAATTTCAAGGTAGATGTGATTGTGGAACCTTCTTAATGTAAAAAAACTATTTTTATAAGATTTAAAAAAATGTATCCGCCATCTTGGATCCGCCATATTGAATGTACCGGTAACTTTGTTTTTTTAAATGGGAAGTTGGTCATGTGATACATCATTTCGATGTAGAATTTCAAGAGAAAACCAACGGTGAAATTTTCACATCCATATCTTTAACCGATTACAAATGGCGGCCAAAAAAGGTGAAATCTTGTTTTCAGATTTTCCCCCATTTTGCTGCACTATTTAAAAATTTGCACATCCATATTTTTAACTGAATTAAAATGGCGGCCAAAAAACAACGAATCGTGTTTTATAATTTTGCCGCATTTTGCTGTACTATTTTCTTTTTTTACTAAATATTATTATTTTTGGATTTAGAGTGAAATAAGCTTTCAAGCGATACGGAACACAACGATATTTGGGAATATTTAAAATGTTTGAATTACAGCCATTTTGATTTTTCAAAATGGATTTCGAGTGGTTCAACCAAATATCATTGTGTGGCATATAGTTTAAAGCTTATTTAATTCTAAATCCAAAATGAAGAATAATTAGTAATAAAAAAAGAAAATAGTACAGCAAAATGGGGCAAAATCATAAAACACGATTCGTTGTTTTTTGGCCGCCATTTTAATTTGGTTCAAGATATGGATGTGCATATTTCTCCGTTGGTTTTCTCTTGAAATTCTACATAGAAATGATGTATCACATGACCACCTTGCCTCAAAATGGCGGATCCAAGATGGTGGATACATTTTTTGAAATCTTAATAAAATAGTATTTTTACATAGAGTAGGTTCCTCAATTACATCTACCTTCAAAGTTTCTTTGTATACGAAATATTAAACCAGTGCGGGGCTTTTTGTACACCCTGTATATGTTTGCACTCTAACGACCGTATTTTACATACGATTTGGTCTAAACTTGATAACCTTATTTGTTTTCTAAGTGGCTGACAAACAAACCCAACAACTGGAAGTAACATTTTTGACTGGAAGTAAAATCTTTTTGAGATTTTTTGTACTAGAATATATTTTTATAGAGTTTCAACTAACAAAAATAAATATAGGACATTATTCTGCGCTTTTTTTAGACAAATTACAGCCCGTCTGGTTCCTCCAAAATCGATCAAAATACCTTAAAATTATCCGGTTCAAATCCACGTGAGGGCAGCTTCTGACCCAAGGCGAAGGGCAAGGTGCAACTTAGCAAAGCGAGTTATTTCACTGCGACCAGAACAAAGAATTATTTTTAAATACTATTGTCATAAAAATTCATCATATACCGGGTGTCCCACGAAGAAGTTCATATTTTTGAATTGATATGACAGACGTATAGAGCGCGCTACAGACTTGAAATTCTACAGTCGTGGTCGTGACTAACACATATGTAAAAGAAATACCCCTGAGTATCAGTTAATTCTGACTGATCCAAACAAAATGGCGGAAAAACAAGAATACAAAAAAATCAGCAATCGTATTTTAAGGGTAAACCTACTTTTATTTAGAATAGGAACAGCTACAGCTGTTTAGATTATTTTAAATCTATCAGCTGACTGCGTGTATACACAACAATGAACATATTTGGTAATAAACATTGGCATTTGTTATTAAGTTGCATTGTAAAGTGTCTTATGTACCATGCCGTTTTCAACTGAGCAAAAAGTGAAATGTTGTTCCTGGGCTATTGCCTTTGAAAATGATTATGAAGCAATAAGGTGTTTTAGGGAAAGGTACCCAGTTGTAGTTCCACCGTCAAGGAAATCTATTCGTAAGTGGAAGACTATCCTACTAGAAACGAGGTCAATACAAAAAAATACCATAGATCCTCCAACGAAGAAATCATATGTGCTGCTTTCATGGAATCTCCAAGTACGCCTAATTCAGTAAGAAAGGTGGAATCTGCTACAGGGATACCGAAGTCATCTGTCCAAAGGTATGCCATAAAGAACAAAATCAAACATTATAAAACTCATTTATTTCACGGACTGCTTGAAGATGATCCTGACAGACGATTGGAATTTTGTTCGAAAATAATTGAAAAGACTGACGTAGATAGCAAATGGCATGAAGGAATCGTGTTTTCAGATGAAGCGACATTTTATCGAACAGGAACTGTAAACAGGCATAATTGTCATTACTATAACACAAAAAATCCACATATCTTACAAGAAGAGAAATTAAAATCAACAGGTATAACAGTTTGGGCTGCTGTTACCAAGGATGGTGTTTTGTCGTATGACATATCCCGACAAACAATGACTGGAGAAAGGTATGCATCTGTTTTAAGCAATCACGTAGTTCCTCATCTTTCTCAGCCTGAGATGAAAGACGTTTTTCCAACAGGATGGAGCTCCTCCGCATTATGCTAATGTGGCCAAAGCAGTTTTGGACCAAAATTTTCCTAACCGTTGGATAGGTCGTGGCAGCAGCTTCATGGACTGGCCCCCAAGGTCTCCAGACTTGACTGTTTGTGACTTTTTTCTGTGGGGCTTTTTGAAGGAGAAGGTTTATTGTCATAACATTGCGACAGACGATGAACTAATGAGGTTGATCGAAGAGGAACTGTTGTTGATACCTCGAGAGTTGTTCAGCAAAGCGTATGACTGTTTTCTATTTCGTTGTCATCAGTGCATTGCGATCGATGGACATCAGTTTGAATAAGGTTTATGGATCAAATAGATTTAATTTATTTATGAGTTACTTATATCTTTAATTCCCTAACGTTGTTTAGTGCTTAGTAACATCGTTAAAATTCAATAATTATGTTGTAACACTTAAGCAAATAAAACTATTTTAACGAAAAGGTACTATTTCTTTGATATCCCGCCATTTTGTCTTAATGTGTCAGAATTAACTGATACTCAGGTGTATTTCTTTTACATATGTGTATGTTAGGACTGTTGAGTTTCAGGTTTGTAGAGTGTTCGGTGCATCTAATATATTAATTTAAAAAAAGGGACCTTTTCGTGGGACACCCGGTATATATAAAGTATTTAAAACGTATAAAAAGGCATATTTCAACAATAATTTATGTAAAAAGAAAATAATGAATTCATTTTCAGTATCCAGGTCACTGATTTATTAAAAATAAAGTTTCTTACCTTATTTTGTTCCGTCACGTGACCTCTTCTTTATATTCTTTAGTGACGCGTTTCGGGACTTTTATCCCATCATCAGACACAAAATTACTCAATCGAGGTCGTCATACATTAAAATTAAATTACACAAAATTACCTCATAAGATGGCAGCCTATAACAGTCTGATCAATAGATTAATGACAGTACCATTAGAGCCTCACGATTTTCAAGAAGAATTAGATACGATAAAATATATTGCCACAAGAAACGGTTATGGAAGCTCAATAATTGACAAACTTCTCTTAAAACACAAGGTTAGATCTGGATCGCGTCCCAAAGAGAAAGAAAAAACGGTCTTCGTATCGACTGAATATGGCAACATCTTACCTAAAATAGTCACTTCTACCTTCCATAAACTTAACAGAACTATAGCATTCCAAACCAGTAACACCATCAAACAATTTTTTCAACCCAAAAACCCAAGACATATAGAAGACCAAACAGGTGTGTATAAATTGACTTGCGACGATTGCGAAAAGGTTTACATAGGCCAAACCGGGAGAACATTTAAGACTCGATTTAAAGAACACTTGCCAAAAAGATCAATTTCAGGCAACAAATCGAATTTTGCCCGCCATCTAATTGATGAAAACCATAGTTACACGAGCCTGGAAAATAACCTGAAACCAATTAAAATATGTACCAAAGGGAGATATATGAACGCAGTCGAGGAGTACGAGATCTATAAGGCGTTCAAATCTAAAGATGTAAACGGCGAACACCAGTTATTAAACGACCAGCTGAGTTTTGACTCGAATACGTTATATGATACGGCGATAAGAATCCAGAAAGCCCGCGGTAATAACAGGTTCAGAGTGCGTGAGACAACAGACTGACAGTTGCCGGCCGGTCGCCAGAAGGTGTACACCTAAACGTGAAATGTACTATGTGTGTTTTGTGTAATTTAATTTTAATGTATGACGACCTCGATTGAGTAATTTTGTGTCTGATGATGGGATAAAAGTCCCGAAACGCGTCACTAAAGAATATAAAGATGAGGTCACGTGACGGAACAAAATAAGGTAAGAAACTTTATTTTTAAAAAGAAAAATTCAAGAGTTACTTCTCTGTTTCAAAATGGTAATAATATTAATGAATATAATCGAGTTTGACTCGTGAGAAAAATTGTTTTCTAAAATTAAAAATACAGAACAAAATGTTCACAAAAATAAGTTATAATTTAGTTATGTCTCAAATGTCAATGAAATTTTGACGACTTAGTCATTGAAACGCTTTTGACAATTTTGTGGGACAATAATGTTTTGTTTATTTAAATTTTAGAAATAAAATAATGGTCTACCATCTTGTATATAAACTTAAATATTTTTAAAGTATGACATTGGTCATGCAATTTATGATTTCATTGTGTATTTGGATGTCAGTTTTCAAAATATACGCATTAAAAAAATGGAAAGAAAATGTTATAATAAATGTTTTTTTCTTAAATGTATGTGTACAAGTTGATTGTTGGAATTTAATTAAGTCAATAATAAAATTGTTAAATATTAAGTTAACGGAAAGACATCAACAATGTTAAAATAAAGATAATAAATCGGTGCAATATATATCAATTGTGAGTGATTTTGAATTTTAAAGGTCACTAGGTCACCCAGCATACGTGAATGAGGATTATGTATATAGTCCTTGTTACAAACACAATGTCGAGACAATGCATCGATACTACCAAGGCTGAGGTTGTGTTTAGGCTATATTGTTTCCTAAACAACAATAAAATATAATCCATTGCTTTTGAATAAATTATTACGTATCAATTACAAGGCGGAAAGGGAAGTCAATCAACAACCCTATTGTTTCACCACCATACACAATGGCACGTTTCCATATTGGTTAGAAAATGAGTTTTTTACAGTTTTAGTGAAAATACATCCATCACGTACCTAAACCGCTGACATTAGGTGTGCAAATTTCCAAAATTTAGTTTATATGTTTTATGGTGTCAACCAATTATTTGGTTCTACTAAAGCAAGCGCTGAATAGCTGTCCGTGTACGAAATATAACAATAGAATAACTTTGCTCTTGAGCCTCCAGCCCTGGTTAACGCGATGTTTGAGCTGAATGACTCGAATTGCGAGATTGAACCTTGATCTCGTGTCCTCGGATTACTGCTTGTCTTCGCCTACAGTTTACAAACTCGCAAAATCCCGGCCGTCAGCCTTGGATCAGAAGATTGACAGACTCCAAACCTCGCCAAGGCAGTCGCATTAAACGTTTTACCGTGACCGTTTAGCGTGATTAGGCCTAATTAATGTTTTTAAAGTTTTTTAAATGCGTTTAAATTTCTTTCGTAATATGTTTTTGTGTATTTTGTTTTTTGTGATGACTTTTAATGTGTTTGACGACCTGAAAAACTCGAAGCAGGTGACACCTACGAATCAGCTGATTTGATTAATCGGATGGCTAGATTCAGTTTTGTACCTAAGACTACTTTTAAAAGTACTTACCAATAGCATAAGTTCAATAATTTTTCATTTAAACAAACAGCTTTTACTGTGTAAAAATTAATTAAACTCATTTTATTAAATTTATTATTACAATAAAATATTATTTATGTTGTTTCATTGTTTTTTGCCGTCCTATCCTGGATATCGGCCCTAACTATTTGGAGAAAAAGCCATAACTCCGTTATTCTGTAACCGATTTCCAAAACTAAAAACCAATCGATAGGGAATGATAAAACAAGTTATTCTTGATATTATTTCGTGAAAGCACTAGTTTTTTCTTAATTTTCGTTTGAAAGTTTTAAACTGCTGTAATTTTAAAACTATTTATGTCAACCCAACATAACGTTTTACCATGAAGGTAATACAACGTATTAATAAAAATTTTGTTATATTTCGTTAAGTATTTTTAGATGTGAATTTCTTAATAAAAAACGCATTTTGGTCACAGTAGGACAAATGGAAAGTGATTTTGTGGTTACTTTTCACACAGGAACAATTTCAGAAAATATGTTACAAGAGTTGAATATGAAACACCCTGTATATAATTGCTTATTATAATAAAAATATATCTTACGTAAATAAATAAATTTTAATATAATCATATTATCACTATATACAATTAATTATTATTATAATAAATGTACGAGTATATCTAATGTAAATAAACTAATATAATCAACACAGTTACATTTGTTTGAGGAGTATATCTAAAATTTTGAACACGAATATGTCGTAAACTACTGGTTCTATTGAAAATATGATAATAATATTTTTTGTAGATAATTTAACTATATTGTTATAATGAAAGCTTTTTTTATAGAACAAATATTTTCCGAGATATTTATTAAAAACTAAAAGTCATATATTTTGTCCCCCTGCCCTCGCTCACCACCTATCGATCAGGACTTTTTATATGTTCATTACTAGACCGCCTCAAATAATAAACTACAAAGTTTCAAAACTTTACATTTTAAACCGTATAATTTCCTAATTGGACTGAGCTACAAGAGATTATGGGATGGGAAACAAGACAAAAATAACCGGTACGAGGAACTGGCACATACTTTCTCAAAAACATATTTACATTATTAAACAGATTCACTGTGACTTCATAATTGTAGGAGGGGTAGGTGATATTAAAGTAGGAGGTTAACTAATAAATATTTTTATTATTATTTAGAGAGAAAACTATTCGATCGATTTCGAAAAAATTTGCACCAAACACGTAAATTAGGACTGTACAGATGCAAGAAAAAAGGTTTTGAAAAACAACCCCCTTTTCGGCCAAAAAAACCCACAAATTCAGTTATTGTTATTATTAGCTAAACGAGAATTTTTATAAAGATGCGGTTTTTTGCATATGGTAGGGTACATCAAGGGCTACAAATAAGCCAAATTTTATCAAAATCGTTAGAGCCGTTTTTTTTATAAAAAAAAATAACTGATGTTTTGGGGGTGTTTGGCCAAAAAGGGGGTTGTTTTTCAAAAATGTTCAAAACCTTTTTTCGGGCATCTATACAGACCTAGTTAACATGTTTGTTGCAAATTTGTTCGAAATCGATCAAATAGTTTTCTCTCTAGCTTTGTATACTTACAGGCATACAAACAGACATTTTGTAAAAACAACTTTTTTGAACTCACGGAGTCCCAAAACGGATCTTTCCACAAAAATCTGAACATCGATTTTGTTTGCAATCACTATACTTTCTCTATAGTATATAGTATAGTGAGAAAGTAAAAGCGTATGTACCAAGTCAATTAATTTATAAACCTATATACCTCAATCGAGTTTTTGCCCTCCGAGAGAAAAGTAGCAGCGCGTGAGGCTGGGCTGGAGCTGAGATGCAATCAAATTCTACTGATATTGCTCATGCACGGAGGCAGCAATTCAGCGCCTTCGTGAGTAGACTATTGTCCCAATTGTTCGCTGTAACCCCAAAACGTAGAAACTTAATTTTGTTAACTCACGTCAGCCGTTCAGTTACGTGATAGAATTATTAAATGCTTTTTAGCATAGCTGTAAGGAGTTATTAGTTAAATTGTTCAAATTTTTATTTTTTATTTTTCTATTGGAGGAAGCTTATTATATAGATATTTATTAAACAAAATCGTGTTCTATCGTTATAAATTGAATTTTATTGGTATTATTTTAGTTTTGAAATTGTAAATATTGTGACAAACATTAAAACAAAGGTTTCAGAAAAAAACATAATGTTAAAACATAACATGGAGCTTATAAATAAATCATAATGTAATGAAGGAAAAGCTGACGTCACAATCCAGCGTACGTATGTGTTGGAAGTCTTCAGAACTACCCCCAAAGGAAACGTAAGGGCAACGTATGGCACTTAAGTCCAAACGTTATGAATTTACATAGAAACAGCTCAGTTGAGAAATATAATTTTCAAGTACCAATTTCACGTGACTTGGGTAGTTGACATTGGGAAGGTTACTTGAAGATAATTGTATGATAGTGGTCATCACATGCAAATGGTAAACAAGTTAACAACCAAAATTAATTCGATCACGCAGTCGTGAGTTGAGTGAATTTCTAAAATGAATTTTATGTGTTTTAGGATTTTTACAAAAATTGAGGGGAGGATGTGTTTGGTTTTTTATTTCTGAAATTGATCTACCCACGAAGGCGTTGAATAGCTGCCTACGTGTATGAAATATATCACTAGAGATTGTTTGCACCTCAGCCTCCAGCCCCGTGTCACGCATTGGTTATTTCCGCTCACAGAAGAAAATTTCACTTTGATAGCTTTCACCTCGACGTTTACCCTTGGATTATGAATTGCTTCGCTTCACTCACAACAGACAACTTGTTTCGCGAGTTGGCATCCCGTCCGTAGGGCTCCACATGTAGATTTTAACTGGATACGTATATGGTATTTTTTTTTAACTATGCGGGCTAAAATGTGTGTAAAAAACAAAACGTGCAGAATAATCTCTTATATTATAATTTTTGTAGATAAACCCCAAAAAAGGTTCTGCTGTAGAATGAAAAGCTTTTTACTTCGGGTCAAAAAACCTGATTCTGGTTGTTGGATTTTTTGGCTAACAAACTCTTCCGAGGGACCCAGAAAACCAACTTGAGTACCAAATTAACAACGTAAAATGGGGCCGTTAGTGTCTGAATACATATTATATACATATATAAATGCAATTTTTTATGACATCAAAAAGCGTGTTCTGGGAATCATAATTGGTGCTCATTGTCTACTCCCAACCTTACGTCTCACCACAAGAGTCACTGCAACTTTGTTATGGAAATTCGCTACCAAGGTCGACATGTGTTGTCGATCTGTACGATAAATTTAATTTTCAGTAAACAGTTTTTAAAGGTTAGTTACCAGCGATGATAATTTAATGAAAAGTACTATAATAGAAGACCGTTGTGTAATGTCATGCTGAGGACGCTGACAGCGTGGAACTGCCCGCATTATCAAGTATACGTCGTTTTAAGAATTTAGTTTTGTATTGCATTACAATATCTCCAACTATTAAAAAGTCAACTTAACATAAATTACAAATTTTTTAAACCCCCGAACGGCTTAACAGATTTTCTTGAATAATAGCTAAGAACACTCTCGATCAAGTCATCTTAAAAAAACTAATTAAAAATTGGTTCACCCGTTTGTACGATGTCACAGACAGATACACAGACAGACAGATACACAAGTTAAATTTATGACACAACTCTGTTTTGGTCGAAGGTTATTAATTCTATCCTCTTTGGGATGATCAAGTACAACAATTTTGATTTTATATGGATGGGTTTTCGGTTTTGGAAGGCGTACACTAGTCGTTTAATTAATGTCGGAGTAATTTTGTTTTAATTAAATCGTACAATACAAACAAAATATTCCTAAGTAACTAAAAACTTACCGTCCAATAGTCAAATTGCAGCGTCCAACGACGGCCGTTTCGGCTATTCAGGCATTATCAAGTTTAGGACAATGTCCTTCATCAATAGTTAATTATAAAAATAAAAACACAACACATGAAATACACTGACACACGCGATTGTACTATTTTTTGTACACATTTTTTATATACATCTAGTGTATTGGACGCTGCAATTTGACTATTGGACGGTACGTTTTTAGTTGTACTTAAAAAACAATAGTCGGTATGGCGAAAATAAACAATAATAAAGTATTCCTATTTAAAATATAGTAGATACAATCAATGCGAAACTAAAATGATACCATTTCGAATAAATTTTACATCCGATAAAACCAAATTACATTTGAAATATTCCTACAAAACCGAATACATCGATTTTATGTTTCAAGGTGCAGAGTGGATCCGTCCCTTTGTTCCCTTGGATTCAGCAAATTGTAGGTAATACATTATGCATGTAAATGACGCAAATAAATGGTTAAAAGTAGGTTGTGTTCTTTGATGTCTGTTTTCGGTTTCAGAAATAATAAATTTGACGGTAAATCCAGGATTTAAACTAAACAGAATTTAAATACAGCCTATGTGTTGTTTCCGGTTTGTCAGTGTAACAAAGAAATTATTGTACAACCGCAACTAGAGTCAATGTTTTTCATTAAAATTCGTGTTGAAACTAACATGAAAGATAGTTTAGTATATTGTGTGTATTTAAGTATACATTTTTATTTTTTATTTTTAACAACGACTTTACATTTAATTATATTAATCTACTCTAAAAATATACGCTGTTTTATATGTCTGTCTGTATGTCTGCATGTATAGAAAGCTAGAGAGGAAACTATTCAATCTATTTCGAAAAGAATTGCACCCATTATGTCAATTAGGCCTGTATAGATGCATGAGAAAATGTTTTGACAATTTTTAAAACAAGCCCCTTTTTTGCCAAAAAAACCCAAAAAGCAGTTATAATTTTTTTTATAAAAACCAGCTCTAACGATTTTGATATTTTTTTGCTTATTTGTAGCCCTTAATGTACCCTACCGTATGCAAAAATCGCATCTTTCTAAAAATTCCTGTTTAGCTAATAATAATAATAATAATAACTGATTTTTTAGGGGTTTTTTGGCCTTAAAGGGGCTTGTTTTAAAATAGTTTTCAAAATCTTTTTTCACGCATCTATACAGGCCTAATTGACATGTTTGGTTCAAATTTGTTCGAAATCAATCAAACAGTTATCTTTCCAGCTAATAATAATAATATTATTTATTAGTTCTCCTACATTAATATCACCTCTCCTACCCCACCTACAATTATAAAGTGACAGTGAATCTGTTCAATAATTTTAAATATATTTGTAAGAAAGTATGTGCCAGTACCGTTTATTTTTAATGTTTTAAACAATTTCAATGTTAAAAAAAAATTATTATTAATAAATTTAAAAAATGTCAACTAATCAGGATAGAAAGTTTGTTCTTCACCCCACTTTAAGGTTGGGGCACACATGAGCGCACCGTGCCCGCACCGCACCACGACCTAGTGTCGGCCGTATCTCAGCTCGTTCTCAGTGAGACCACACTTTACCGTAGCACGGCCGTGTGTTGTCCAATTACTAATTGAGTAATTACTTACCTATAAATTGTAACTTGAATGAGATAGTTTTCCAAATCTGCTCCTTGCAGTCCACGTTTCAATATTTCTCGTTGTTTTGGAACAACAAGTTTCCGTAAACAACGGGAAACTTTCGAATTTCTTTGATGAGTCTTTCGGAATCCATACCGTGGCCGCACCGTCAACGTGAAAAAGTAAACAAAACTTAACTGGCACGGTGCGCCCAATGCGGTGCGGTGATGTTAGGACTATTCCATACGTTTCCAAACATGTTTACCAGATAAAAAAAAAAAAAAAATAGAAATTAAATAAATAAGTTCTGAGTTTTAAAAACCAGTCAATATACACTTGGAAATACGCAGAGTTAAACAAAAAATAATACATGGACGTTAATTGTATGTATGTATGAGGAATGTAAGGCAATTTATGTGAATAAACAAACAAAAAAATAGGCCATGGTTACCCCAGTTGACCATACACATATACACTCTCTTTGCATTGGCTTCGCAATGTAATTGAATTGGCTTGAATTCAATATAAAGCAATGTTTCAGCAAAGTAATTCTTCCCTGATCCACATTCAAACACTGGTGTCACTAATCTGTATTCCAACAAGATTATGTTGGGTAAAATGGGTTTAATACAAGGTAAAATTAAATTTTGAATAAACTATAGGAGCAGTATTGCCAACATACTGTGCTAATTGTGCCCCTTGTCCTAACCGCAACTTGTACATGAAAGCTAAATTTAATAACTGCATTGTCTAGACGGCTTCATACTTTAGTTTAAATGCGTTTATTTGGTAATCATAAGATTCTGTGTGAGTTTGTTTGTGGCTCGGTGGTTTGACGTTAAAGTTGAAAATAGTTAACCAGTACAAATCCAAACATTTCTAACATATTTGGATGAAGTTAATTACTTAAAAATACTGTACACTTCCCAACATTTTCCTCGATATCTTTAATTTGTGAAACTCTAATTTATAAAAATGAGTATTTTTTTGTTCTTATTCTAGTCACATACCATTCATTCGATTACAATGAAACTTTG
>JAGFPH010001935.1:154959-183372 GCA_018207615.1 Philaenus spumarius
ATGTTGTATCTATTTATAGTTACCATGGCAACGAATACTTCTGCTAAATAAACATACCCTTTATTTAGTTGTTTAATGTTATAGGCCTAACCTAAACGATGCTCACGGAAATTTGCAATAATAGTTATTGACGTGAGCGAACTAGGCCCTAGGCCTAAATCGATATTGAAATATTAAACTTTAATTTAGGCCTGACTTATTTCTGAGGCATAGCGTTGAGATTATGGTTAATCCTTTAAACTGTATTTTTATTACAGGTAAGCCTAATGTTGTATATACCCTTTATTTAGTTGTTTAATGTTATAGACCTAACCTCAAAACTCAATAATCCAATATTTATTATTGAAATCATAGCCCTGCTTATAATCGAGCTTTAGCACGGTCTCCTGGTACTAATATTAAAACAACAATTTGATAAAATGTCAATATGAAATAAAAATAAATTAAAAAATAAAATTTTTATATTATTTGATATATAATAATATATTATGTTAAATGTATTTAATTTATTTTACCTGCCTTACATACACAAAATATGTTAGGCCTAGACTGATGAAACAAACTTTTATGTTTATTGAATTTATTTGCAATTAATGGACATATTAAGTGTGTTTACCACCATATTAGCTTTGAGGTTATCATTAATTCTGCATCTTTATTAAAAAAAACATCAAACGCATGGAAACAGTAGTACTTGTATCAAAGTATAAATAAATTATATTAACTTACTTTTCAAAGTTTGTATTACACATACTTTCCATTTCTTGAATCTACATTACAAAATTGCAATAGTCAGATAATTTAACTCACTTTTAGTTGTTAATACCAGCGCTTGACGATAATATATGTACTACGCCGGGCGGAACCAAACAGATCATAATTTAAATTGATGATCCAAAACACATGTTTCTTGAATGTGTTTGTATTCATTACCATAGCAACCAATTCTATAACGGTTTTTCGTTACGAGTTACATTTTCTATTTGTCAACTTCTACCGCAAACCACGTAAAGGAACTTTGTTCCAATATATAATTGAGAATTACTTTTGTACTTCTAAAAACTTTAAAGTAAATAAATTGATTTTGAGTTAACCAAAACATAAGTTTATATATTTGTACACACATAAATTATTTTCAAACTATAACATGCCAAGAAATTGTAAAATAAGAATCAACCTAATAGGAGGAGTTTTGTAGAAATCCGATTAATATTTAAACAGATATTTTCGATTAAATATCCTTATATATAATTCTGTAAGAGAAATTTTAGATTTAAAATTGTGGGAATTTGGTAAATCGGAGGATGATGGGAGAGGTATCAAATTAAAGGTATTGATTCAAGGAACGAGGGAAAAATATAAGTTTTTTCTAAAATTAAAAGCTAAATGGTTTTTGGGGTCCCCGAAAAACGAAAAATCCCCATAAGAAATACATGAGAATTTTAAAACATCTGATTTGTTTACATTAAAACATTTAGTATTAAATAAATAAATTAAAAACATAAAACAGCTGTTCTGTAGTTTACATTTAATCGATACTAATATTATAAAGAGGTTTGTTTTTTTGTTTTTTTTTTTTTTATGTACTGGGTAATCTCTGCCACTACAAAACCGATTGAAAAAATAGTTTTACTAATAAAAAGCTACACTATCCCTGAGTAACATAGGCTATAATTTATTTCGATAAAAACCTTTTTTATATCAATATTTGTAAAGTAGTCGGAATAAATTCTTAGGTTAGGCCTAAAATGGTAAACCAACACATGTTTACACATAAAATAACAGATACCGGGGTCTTTTCTGTTATATCCCCGCATTTACAAACTATTTTCTATAGAATGAGGATTAATCGGGATAGAACTACAAATGTAAAATATGATATTTACTCACCATTTAAACGTATAATTGTTGGTGGAAAATAAACAATTTTTAAACATGCGCAACTTTACTATTCGATCTCTAGGCTAAACTATGGCAACAGAAATGCAAAAATAATAATGAACAAAATACCTAAAAGGTTCTAACCTAACCTATTTAGTCACAGTATGTTCACCTGTATTCAACATTTATAGGTAAATGTAAATGTAAAAAAAAATTGGCTAGAGTCGAATAGTAAAGTTACGCGTTTGCGATAACCCTTACCTAATATCAACAAAAAATGGAAACTTCCTTCCTTATTATTATGTTATGGAGTAGTTATAGTTATTTGGTCATTCCCGTTTAGTCCTCATTCTATAGAAAAAGTTTGAGAATAGAAAATAGTGTTAGAAAATAGTTTGTAAATGCGGGGATATAACAGAAAAGACCCCAGATACCGTAATATAGCTGGTTGCTCCAATATTTCCATTAACAGCTGAATTCAAAATTTGAAGCAATTATTTTTGCATTTCTAGCTTTTAGGTTAGGGTTTTAAAGTGTAGACCTGAGCCTTGCTGGTTCTTTTAACCATTATTATAACTGATTTTATAAAATATACGAAACAATTTGATTTGATTATTTAACATTATTTACCATTAGTTTTGAGGTTATTATTAATCCTACACCTTTAGTATAGATAGAGGAAGGTTCCATTGGGGGTTGGCGTGCGGAGCACTCAGGGGTCTCCCCTAG
Source organism: Philaenus spumarius (assembly GCA_018207615.1). NCBI lineage: Eukaryota > Metazoa > Arthropoda > Insecta > Hemiptera > Aphrophoridae > Philaenus > Philaenus spumarius. Next base: position 157,570 of record JAGFPH010001935.1, read on the forward strand.
TTTTATACTATTTAGCCTAATGGACTAGAACACCTAGGTTGTCTTATCACTTTTTAAATTTGAGTTCTCTGGCGTATTTCAGTTAAGTTGTTATACCTTATGTGTTATTGAGAAAAAAACATGTGGTTAATAACTGCCAAAAATATACTGACTTGTAAAATAGGTGTCATAAACCTTGTAAATTAAATTATATTTTAAGTAATTTAAATAAATGCATTACAGCATAATATATAATCAATATTTCCAAAATACACAATTTGCAAACATTGTTTCAAAATTTTACTGCACATGAACGCCTGTAAAATTACAGAGCACGTTTTCTTTGAACAACCCCCTAGCGTGGACTAAAGGTAATATAGAGAGCAATAACTTCAGCTACGGACGTTATGGTATAAATTTACATAGAAACGGACGAGGGAAATTTATTTTTGAAGTGTTGCTTCTCTCAGGATTGCGTTAAGGTCAAGGTTGTAACGGAATGTGAAGATTTTATTTTCGTTATTCAAGCGCTTACCTATTCTCACGACATGATCTTATTGGTAAATTATAGATTGTTAGAAACTTTGAAAGGTAGAATGGAAATAGTCTTATACATGTAGAAAAATAGGTAGGTTGCAGGTTTTACTAAACAAACACGACACAATAAATGCGAACATATAAAATAAAAGTATATTAGCCCAGTCAAATGTTACATAGGAACTTATATTAAATGGAGCATTAATTATTTTTGGAGAGGTATTATTACCATTACTGGGACTACAAATCCAGATTTGCAACCGTCAAAAACCTGTGCACGCAGAATGGCGGTCGAAAAACTTTTATTTTTTTTTACCTTTTTTCGGTTTTTATAAAATATCTCCTAAACTATGCGTTTGTTGGAAAAAATATTTCTTAGCTTTTTAAAAATATATTAAATTTTCTACAAAAAGAGATCAGAATCGTTTTACGGAGATACAGTTTTTCAAAGATTGAAATTTTTTCCAAAAATTTAAAATTTTGTTTTCTAAATGTTTAAGATGGATACCGGCAAAATTACACATCCTACAGAAAATTAAAGCGTGTGGAAGTTATAAGGAATTCAATAAACTTTAATTTGAGCTAAAGCCGGTCCTTATACCTCATATATGGTCTCGTGTAATTTAAACGAGTAATTATAAACTACATAAATCTGGTATGATAAAAATAATAATCACAAATAGGAACACAATTCTTATAGGTAACTAAAAATACAAATAGGATTACTATAGTTAGTGCAACCAGGGAAGGCGGTCATCGTTCTAAACCATTCCACACACACAAGCTCAGGGATTATAACCGACCCTCATTAGGATCGGTGCGTTACCAATTGGGGGTTGTCCTCTATGTAATAGCGCTTTTAAATTGTATTTTAAAGTTAACTTATTCATTAGCATAGTTGTGATTCTAAATTATTATGATTCAGTAATTAATTCTAAGCAAATAGATACCAAACACGGAGTGTATACGACTATCCATTAAAATAATTTTAAAATTATCGATTTATTAAACGGACTGCGTTGCTATAAATATTTTGTTATATATATTTTTGAACGAGTTCTTTGGGAAGATGTTTTATATTTTTAACAATGCGCTTTTATTTTCCTTACGGGTAATGTTATTGCAGTTGTACATTTCGTCTTTATATAGTGCAAAACTAATTTAAGTTACTGAAAGTATTAAACACACATTTGGTCTGACACTTTTGCTATAGAGAATGAACAAACTAGTTCAATGAGTGAGTTTACACAGTGGACAATGCATCCCTAACGGTACTAGGAACACCTAATCATTTCTTAGAAGACTTCAACCATGTTTGTTCTTAAAAGTAGATCAGTTTATTTCTTCACTTAACCATTTCCCAATGGTCTTTAAAAGTCATTAGTTTGAACTGTACCTTCGTGGTGTTAACATGTGTTTGAGTGTCAGTTGTGATTTTATTATAAAATAGTGTATGAGGTTTTTAAAAAAGTGATTAGTTTAAGCTTTACTTCTGTGTTGCCAGTTTGTGTTTGAGCGTCAGTTGTGATTTGAATATAAAATAGTATCTACGGTTTTTGATAAGTGCTATGAGTTCGTCAAAGAAGCGTGAAGTATTATAGAGAGGCAAGGATAGTTATAGCGGCAGTAATCCAATAATTTCCTAAAGATAAAGATAATAAAGGAGTTTTGATTAGTGGGGACAAAGTTCTAATGCGGGCGTGTGAGGCATGCAACGTATCTTTAAGGACTGTGCAGCGAATAAGTTCCGAGGAAAAAGAAAATGGTAGAAGTGCAGACAACAGCAGCGAAGTTGGAATAGAAAGAATGGCAGTGGAAGATTATATGCTCACCTCGGTACGATCAGATACCTGCCACTCAGAAGACCCCGCCACTCTCAGCTGTTTGTATAATAGCAACCAAAGGCCGCTTGAGAAACAACTCGTGTTAATATTATTTTAATTGTTTGTTGTATACCTGCCGTGTTTGGTATCTATTTGCTCTGAAATAATTACTGGATCATAATAAATAAGAATCATACTAATATATGTTTTCCTTAAAATACAATAAAAAAATTAAAAAAACACTGGGGTATTGAGAACAGCTAACAATAGGTGACGCACAGCAACTAATGAGGGTTGGTAGCCCGTGAGTTTGGATGCGTGTGCGAGGTTAGTAGCAAGTAGGGCCCGTTTACAACCACCATCAAAATTTTCACAAATTATAGAAACAAATTCAAACAAATGGTAATCAATTAGGTTTACTAGAAAACTGCACACAACATTTGGGATAATGCTACAAATGAACACATAAAACAAAAAAATCTTTTGTTATAGTTTGAGAGGAAAACTACGGCCACACTTCTACCAGTCATCCTGTATATAACATTTACTAACTACGTCTTTTTTAATTTACATATTACTTAATATATTTAATGTTTGTATTTATAAAATCTTCTTGCTTCACCTTTGTTGAACTAAGTCGACTTCGACGATCATTCAACACATACCCAGCATAGAAATAGGCGCTCACATCTTACGGATGTATGTGTAAAGTCTGGAGCTGAATGGTAACTGAATGGAGCTGAACATCAAAACTTAGCGACGCGTAGGTCTAGCTCATGCGTAAATCGTTTGGAGTTGGAGCTATTTTTCTACTTATTTGGCACCGGGCCAACAAGTGACGGATAAGTATTAGCTCCAAAGTCACTAGTTAGAAAGCGCTAGTAGAAAACATGGCGACTAGTGAACAGAAAGCTTTTTGTGTTTTACAGTTTGCAAGGACTGAATCTGTAGTTACAGTGCAACGTGCTATCAGTTTTAAGTTCAAATGTAGTGATGTTGAAAGCATCATCAGTTTGAAGACACCCACTGTAATTGAAGAGTACGCGACCAGGGTGGACACGTGTACGCCCACAATGTGTGCATCTGGGGTTCAGAAAATTCCTACAAGATGGTACAGTTGCAACAAGATTCTCATAAATTGAATTTGTTTTGTGCCATATCTCCGCCTCTCTATTTTGCTGAAACAACTGTAACTAGCGTGTCTCATCTTGATACACTTATATCATCAAAATAATAATAAGTAAAACATAAAAAAATTAATAGTCATGGCTGCCAATCCATTTATTCAACTCCGCGTCCTTTATTAGTTCTTGAGGGACAATGTTTTCACATTAAAACGTATCATCTTAACTTTATCTTTATTTAGCCTATAGTTTCTCTTTTCTGTTTATTGTTTATCTGTTTGATTTATACCGATGATCACCTGAATTTGTTCCTTCACTGACACTAAATTTGTTTGGCAGACTTAGCTGACAAATATTATCTACCTTAATTCTAGTAATAAACTACATATTTTTATAACAATCATCAATCATAATTGAAGGTTTTTAGGGTTACTTTCTTGATGCATAATTTATTTAAATATAAGGACTAATTCTATACTTGAACATTCAACGATTTAATTTGTGTTAATCTGTTAAAATGTTTTGTTGTTTTATTTTTAATGTGACTCAGTGAACATCTATGTGTACTTTATGTTTATGTTGGTATACAAAATTCCGAAACTGGTACAGTAGTACCACCAACCAAGGATTTAAAAGCACTAGGCAGACATCAAGGTAAGTAAACATTATATAAGATATATTTGAGCAGACGGTGACATATTTAGTTGTCTAAATCCGGTAATCTGGAGTTATCAAAATAAGGATTGTTGGACAGAACAAAATAAAAGGTAATTTTTACAGTTACATAATGTTATAACCTTTAGTATAACCTACAAACGTTATGTATTGCGTTTTGTTGCGCTAATGCAAATCAATTAATTAACTAATTGAAGTAGAATGTATTACCATTTGATAAAAACTATTACAACCGGCAATCTAATAATTATTAATTAAATAAATAATTCATTGTTAACCTACTTTATTATACATGTATTAAATTATATCTGTTACCAAGTTGTATGTATGAATATTTACTACACTGTAGTACTTTTAGGTTAAATAACATAAGCTGTAATTGATTAACTGCAATTAGTGATTGTCAAGTATGGCAAGGCAGTGACAACAAACACTTTCAGAATATTGATAAAAGAACCATAAAAACTGAGAAATTTTTTTTTTAAACACTAATTTATTAACTTCAATTAATACTTCTCAAATTATGAAGGAATAAGAAAATCTAATACAAAACGAGATAATTCGATCACGCAGCTGAACCGTTGATGTGAGTTAAGCGAATTTCAAAAATTTAGTTTATATGATTTAGGGCTTCAACTAACTATAGTGTAAATTTTTTTGCTCATGAAAGCGGTGAATAGCAGCATGCACGTACGAAATAAATTAGTATAATATGTTTGCACCTGAGCCACCAGCCAAGGCTCATTCGCTGGTTCGTTCCGAGTTTTGCGAGTTTGCACCTCGACCTCGCGCTCTTTGGTTATGGACTGCTTTGCTTCGCTCGCAGCTATACTGTATAACTCGCATTTTGTAATAATTTAGGGTACTTTTATTTTATTTTACCTTTTGATCGATTTAGGGGGGACCAGATGGGCTATAAGGTCGTGTAAAAATACAATGAGTGCAGAATAACCACCCATATTTATTTTTTTTTTAGATAAAACCCCAACAAGTTTTATTCTAGTACGAAAAATGGTTACTTCTAGTAAAAAACGGAATTAAGGTGGTTGGGTATTTTGGCTAACAAAAACGTCCAAGACTTAGAAAACCGACTTGTAATACGGACCATATCGGACGGTAAATGCGGCCGTTAGGTGCAAACACACACCCACTAAAACACAAACAAACACACACCCACATATATATCACATTTTTAATTAACCCCCTAAACATATACTGGGGACCATGATCGGTGCTCATTGACCACTCCCGACCTTGCTCACATCATAAAAGTCACTAAAATATCTCATCTTTTTAATGGAAACTTGCTATTAACAATTCAACGCATCCGATGCTCAAACGAAGCATTTTCTAAAAAAATTTATATATATTTATTTTGTATATGTAAAAGAAAGGAAATTTATTATATATTTAGATTCCCCTAACTTTTTAGATTTTTAAGATAATTTAAAAGATTGTGTTAAAGATAATTTTAATTTATGTTTTATACATTTTTTTTAGTACATAAGTCAATGAGTTAATCTTAATAAAATTAAGGATCACAGAAACAAGAAAAGAACATTTTTTTTAGAGATATTAATAAATATTTTGTTCACAAAATGACCGGCGAAGCAGCATAATTTAGTTAGCAAAAACAAAAGTTGTTACTTACCTAAACCCATTTCGTTAGGTCGGCAGGTGGGTCTGGAAAGTTAGTGAGATTTGTTTAAGCACAGTTAGTTGAAACTGTAATACATTGACTAAACACACAATTAATGGAAGTTATTTCGGTGTGCAGCGCATTAAGTAAAGTTTATCGCAAGGCAAAGGAAATATAGTTTAAGGGGTCATAGACGCACACTAAGAAATGTTTTTCTAAAATTTTTATTTTAAAGCGTAAAAATAGTGAACATTATTGAATTCACTTGCAGCCCCATAACGGATAAAACCGCTGCTCAGGCCAAAAGCTTTAGTCAGTTTGTTATTCTTCACAACCAACAGCTTTTTTATTTTAAATTAACAAAATAAAAGCAAACATAAACAACCAACGAAAAATTATTAATTTATTATAATTCAATTCAAACATCTGTTTTTACATATTATAACTAAAGCAGCTGATTTGGTTCAAAAACACGTTTATTTGCAAAAAATTTGGCAAATTAAGAACCAGGTAATTATTCTTCGCAACTAACAGTATTTTTTAGGTTAGGTAAAAACAAACAAAATGCCTACGTATAGTCAAACATATGGTGTTACATATAATATTGTTTCCTTTAGTTGGCAATATCAAAATTTGTTTGAAATGTGGATTATTTCAATATTAATGGTGAAATTACAAAACAAGCAGCAATTTGAATTATTTTGGTCGGTCGCGTCTATTTCGATCTCTGTCTTATATTAGCTATGTCTGGGTCACCATTCATGTGAAAATATCAGAGTATGCAATGATCCGTTTGCATTAGCATCGCGATTGCTCTCCGTCCTGGATGGCAAGCGAATCGAGCAGGGGTGGAGCCCCTAGTATAATACAAATAAATACTCTACGTTTAGGCTGGGAGAGGTTAACTGTGGTACTTGTTTACAGTAAGGTGTCGAGTATCTAGACTGAGTAGTGGGAGAATGATATTAACTACGCAACCAACTTTAGTAATTTAAATCAGTGCGTGCGTAACCTGGACTGTGTGAATTATTTTGAAAACAGTATAAAAGTATTTTAAACTAGAATATATTTTAAAATTTAGACCAGTTTTACGAATACGAGTTGGCGTGTGAAGCATGCAAGTGGCTCTGCCAACACTTTAATGTAATGATAAAATGCCTACACGTTTTTAAACTTTCATTAAATGATATTTGCTTTTATGATCGTTCAACGGAAAACTTATGTAATTATTGTTGAATATAAATAAGGAAGAAGGAGTAATTCAGTTTTTGCTTAGTGTTTTTTTTATTATTTGCTATAATAAGATGGTTGTGGGGGAACAACAAACACAAATGATCAATGCTAACAGATGAATTAGAACGCTTAAACCATATAACGTTGCCGTTCTGGAAAAAGAAGATAACAAAGCTTTCAAAATGTAAAATAAAATAAAATTGAACTGACATATCGGGGTTTTAATTAAAGCTGTGTAGTATTTATTACATTTAACTTACAATCAAATTTTATAAAGAACACATCAAATAAACGAGCAACTTAAACCGTTTTTCCTACAAGTGTTCAATTTGATCACCATTCTTCAAGCACAATTATTTATAATTGTAACTTAAATGTAATAAATACTGCAAAGCCTTACAACCCTGATATTCCATTTCAAACGCCCGGTATAATGGATTTTCCTAACAATCTAATTGCAGAACTTATAAATACTAAATTATAATACACAAGTAAACCACAAAATAGCCATGGATATTTTCAGTGCCAAACAACTGAACAACATGTGTTGGAAGAAATAATACATAATTTGTCAGGGAAGACATTTAAAGAAAAACGTTGTAATAAAGAAAGTTCTGTTTTTGTATTTAACGTACTATGTAGAAGAAATGAATAATATTGAAAACATCGTTGCAAAAACGTGTGTGATAGATAAAATAAAGTGTTGTGAGTAAAAACACTTGTTATTAAAACACCTCATAACCTCAACAAACTAAAAGCGTGTGGGAATATTGACATTATCATGTTGGCCGTACTGAAGTATACACAAGTCGTAGTATCCAGGTACACAGGCAAAAGGTGTGTTTACTCAATATGAAATGATATTTCACGTTACACAATTTTCACTTAATACACCAGTCAAAAGAGATTTTCTTATGTTCAAATCTTGAACCGATTACGTTATGACTTAAGGAATATAGTTTGTATATGAAAATACTACCTTAAGAAACAATGCCTTTTTTGGTGGAATGTTGAAACAATAAAAAGAGTAAAAAACTACAAGTTTTGGGTGCTTTTGCCTATATTTTGTAAATAATTGGATGAAACGCTAAACTTTCAAAAGGTAAGTTATAGGAAATTAAAAAAACATTTAAATGAGACTTTGTAAGTCTTAACCAGTGCATTTTGTGACTCAGAACTGTTTAAAAAAATATAGTTGTTTTAAGAAAATTCATAATTTTTACATTTTAACAGTTAAAACTTCAAAATTGTGTCAAATGACAGTTAAACACATGTAGATTAACCACGTACGTCCTACAAGATGGGCCCTGTCGGATATATTTACTTCGCATAGTAACTGTTTAAACATTTTGAAGCTTTATCTTGCCAATTTTATATAAATGCATTGTTAAGGCCGATTTCAAACCGATTTTTAAAGCAGAGATCATGAGCTTTAAAACGTATATTTCAGATTTCCGTAAAAATTCTGAGACGTTGGTTTAAAGTCGTTCTGAACACCAGCATATATATGCAAGCCGGTCGGATTATAGTAGAGTATAGTTGGTAGAGGAACCACTAGCTAACTTACATGTGATATACACAAGCTTATAATTATGTACACATTAAGTCTGACTTGTTAATCCATGTAGCGTATTTATGTTGCCTTACTTTGATAGAAATAAAAATTAATATTTTTGTAATAACAATCTAAAATTGCATGCCGTATAAAAAGCACTATAGACAACCAAACCTCATTGCATCATGTAGAAAGTAGGAATTATATTTAAAAAAACATAAATTTGCATACATTAATCAAACCGTATTACCACAGAGGAAAATACAGCACGCTTCAAGGCGCCGATTATTCGAACTGTGATTAAAATCCAAGTGAGTAGTATTTCCCATTTGTTATTTTCCACTCTATGACGTACTTTTGTCCTGTGGACAGAAAATATTATCGTTAAGAATATCACGAGAGTGACTAAAATTCTGAAGAATGACTAACAATAATAGAATTAAAAAAACTAAACAACTCAAACTATTATGTTTAATATAAAATTAAATATTTATGCCTAAGGACTTTCTCTCATTAATTGAGTGTAAGATGGGGGGAAGATTTGTAATCGACATACATACATTTCAATATTTTAGGTATTATTAAAATGTTAAACAATTCAAACGTTTTATCTATGGTAGTAGTAATCTATGACTGAAGACTTTGTTGGTCGGGGTTTGTATTTAAATATAAGCATGGCTTGCTAAAAAATTGCCTGAACGAATACTACCCTTAAAAGGACCGTAATGTGGAGAGTGTGGCCTGAAGGGCTCCAAAATGCTTCTAGCAGTCCGCAAACAAAATGCATAGGTCCGGAGTACCTGGCTGAAGCATGAGTGACTGAAGCTGCTACTAAGTAGATGTGTGCCTGAAAGAACAGAACGTGTTTTCTAGAATAATTCCCTAGACTCAACTGTTATTTCAGAGAACAGGTCTCTGAATATATCTGTTCTCTGTTTTCTCTTTATACGTCACAACTACAACTACCAATGGATTAATCTCGCACCAACAAGTTCTCTAACCTGCTAATCAGTATTACGTCACAACAACACTAACCAATAAGATTACAGAATGTGTTCTATGTGGAACAATGAAAGTTCACCTTTTCTGTTCTCTAAATGTTACGTTTTGTATCCTAAATTAGCTGTTCCCGCTCCTGGTATCGGTAAATATGCAATATACTGCAGTCCGCTACTGTTCTGGTCTTTTATTTCCAAATCCTGCTTTTGTGATAGTGTTCCCGCTTTTACTCGGGTGGCTTATGTGGTTGTATGCCTACAGACTGTATATTGTGGTTCTGTATTTAAAAATAAAGCTGTTTAGTGTTTATTCAATGGCTATTTGATTGAATTTGTATTAGTTGTTTAATCTTTATTTCGATTAGTTTACAAAAATTGTATTATTACATTTGTTCTTTGCCAACGGTTTCCAGCAAACCAAAACATTCTGAATGTACTAAAATTATAACAAGTTATTTTTAATACATACGTTTACATCATTACTTAATATACATGGTAAATCTTAATTTAATTACGAATGAAGTTACCAGATAAAATCTTATATTTGTCGTGATTCAACATTTAGTTGGTGATATTTATCTCATAACTTATATGTTGGTCTTAAGTTTGTCTGTACATTTAACTTTTTAGTTGTTTGGTAATGCTTAGCGGCGAACCAGCTGTAGCAGTTATATTGTTGTTTATGTAAGTTTTATGTTTTACCTTATTATGGAATTACACAAAGTACCGAATGTGGGTTACACTTAATAATAGCATATTATATTCAAACTTTGATAGTTTAATAACGTACTTGTGTAGGTCTTTCAATATCAGACTAACTAGATCCAATATCTTTGAAAATGGACACGACATCAATGCACAGCATATGTTTACGTCATATTCAACACTAAATATAAACGAGTTGAACGTCCTTCAAGTGTGGAAACGTACCAGAGCATCACGGTGTGCACCCTTCTCTACAACTTGCCATTAAATATGCGTTGCCGGATGATTTATACTGACAAAGAAACTAAATTTATACTAGAACCAAGCTCACACTGAGCTAATGTGATTAATACGACTTGAAGGGAATTGAACGAGTTGGCAACGAGGCTCTGGGGACGAATTGGAGAAAACTGGGCTCGGAATGCCGATAAATAAGCACATGTAGCAGCGAGACCCTTGAAGATGTAAGTGCTACTAACTACCTATTTGTAGTCCTTACAAAAAGCTCTATTAAAATGAAAACACGTACTGTAATGATTACATTGGAGTAAATACGTAAAATACGGGGAGATTTTAAATTGCATTTAAATTTATAGTTTAAAACTAAACTGTTGTTACAATTAACTAAAAAAGTGTGGACATTATAAAAAAAGATGGTGTTTTGCTTTTCTTTATCCATATCTCATCTCCTTTAATCCATCGCTCATCCACCATACTGCCGTAGCCATGTTATTTACTTTACAATAATCACTAGACAAGTTTGTTATCACAGTCATGAAAGTGTACCAAATTCCAAATCAATGGGTTAAGTAGTAATTTTATTTATTTCGAAAAATTTTTATTTTTAAAACGACAAATGAATGACAGATAGAAAACCAACTGCAGCTGGTTTCCAGAGCATGGAACCAGGGAGTGATTTCTTGTTTTAACGTGAAATATAGCGACATGTGTCGTCTCCAATCAACTTTTTTGGAACACCAATGGTCTTTATCTCGATGTATTGGCTAAATTCTGCTTCAAAATGCGACTACTAGGTCAAATCACGAATGATAGCCAAGTTGAACCAAAATTAATGTTGGAACAAAAGTTTTACCTCTTTGGCTATAATACGACACCCAAACTGACGGTGTAAGTTTTCTCAATACATTTGCATGTGCTTTTAAAGTAGTGAAGTCGTTATGGAATGACCCAGTACATACATTATAGTGCATCTTGAGGCACACGCTCGTGTTTACTTGGATGGGCCTGATAATTTTATCTTATTTTTAGTTTTACAAGTTTTACCCAGCTTCCATAATATTTTTATATAATCAAGAATCTGAGTTATAATATGAAGAAATGGGAAGAAAATGTATCAACTTTGAAATAACGCAAGTCTATGTAAAGAGATGTATGTGCTCAATGTATTGACGTGCAAAGCTCCAAAATTTCTAAAGTCTGATTTAATGTAGCTAGATTTTATTGTTATAAGGCACCTATTAAGCCTTAGACTGTTGTTTATAGAAATGAACCAAGTAATAAAAGACGTATTTATAGATAAGAAACTATTTCTTATAATGAACTATTACTGTCTGAAGTTTTGAGTCGACTACAGAACGTGTTATTTCGTAAAGGAAAAGAAATTCAATATATTTTGTCCGACAGTAGAATAGAATTGTCTACCTAGAAAGTTTAAACATTGGCTGGAAGTTGAGAAGACGTCGTTTTTCTACAACATTTGCTTCGTTATTACTTTCCACTGTTGAAGAACTTTGTGATATTTATTTTTAACTTTACCTCTTCAAAGTACAAATCTTTATGTTTCTTTAGTTTTGTTCTTTAATGGTATAAGTATTAAATAGGGGTTTTACAAAACAGAATGAATTAAATTTGTAATATTTTAAAAATCAAAGAAAGTATTTTGCCATGCTCGTTTATTTTCTCTTCCAAATTGTAAATATTTAAGAAGGGGCAACTCGAGCTTTAACAAACTAATGCGGGGTAGTTTAAAGGGTATTATTATTTACCTAATCTTAAATAGAGTAAACATTTTGTAATCGTTTTTTACAGCAGTCAGTCCACCTCGCTTGCTGTTAAAGGATTGGTTCCTACATTTGCTCCCGAAACAAAGGTTTTAGTTACTTGAACTTTAGTATCTTTGTAAAGTCGTACAAGATTAAAATTTAGCAAACGCCGAAATATAAAAATTGTTAAAATACCTATTTGTTACAACACACTGGCTGATTCATTTATTTTAAATCAATGACTCTTCTAATGAAATGTTTTTATTTATAAATGTAAATTAAAAAATAATTAATAGACTTCAACCACCTTTTAACCTATGATAAACGGAAGATATACAGGTATTGTTGTAAAACTTTACCTGTTTCTATATACATTTCTTCAAAAGAAAATTTCATGTCGTACCCAAACTGAACAAAAAATCCTGAAAAAAGAATTTTTACAAAAACAACTACTTTTCCCGAAAAAAAAACCCCCTCCGCGTCTTAAGGTGACGTATTTGTGTTGTTTGTGTGCGACAAGCTTTTTTTCTTTCGAAAAGAGTATATTTATATAAAAGAATAAGTAATGACTGAATGATTGACTAATTCTCACTCAACTTACAGTCAAAACTGTGATAGCTAAAGCCTTACCATGTCCAGGGTACCTTCATAAAACTATGTAGAAGTGCCGTGAGAAAGGGTTTTGCAAAATATTGATTTTAACGGTTGAAAATGGTCAGAATAATCTGGTTCACACCTAACCCTATAAAACATCTGTTTTGCATCAAAAGCTTATACAACACAAATCTAGATGTGGGCTATACAGAACCAACACATCTTTGTTGAAAGCATTTACTATAGTAACTAACTTAGACAATTTAGAATAAGTTAATTATTTGTAAAAAAAAAAATTAGGTTATTTTAACAAAATAAAAACAAACAAAACAAAAATAAACTAAAAATGATTACTGCATTGTAATTCTAATATCTGTTGTTACATAAAACAAAATACAGCTGATTTGGTAAGGCCTATACACGTTACTTGAAAGTATTTAAATTTATTACAATAGCAAACGAATTTACTGCTTTAGAATCAGGAAATTATTCTTCACAACCAACAGTGGTTTATGTTAGGTAAAGGCTTACTTACTATTTCATAATTCAAACACTTATCATTAAAATCATGCCAACTGTTTTACTAGGCATGTTTTACTAGTTTGAAATACTGCTTTGCCGTATCACATTTTGGTCATATTTTATAACTTTAAAATTGCCTGTCTTCTGTATAAAAATAAATAGTCAATCCATAATCAATCGTCATTCCCGTGAAAATATCATAGTGTACAATAATATCTTTCCATCTGCTTAGCCTCGGGGTTTTGTGAGCGAAGTGAGCAGTGGCCGAGACCTCTAGTATTGTATAAAGTTTAACTACACTACCTGTTGATCTGTTAATGTAACATACAAGGTGTTTGTAGTCGACTCATTAATGAACTCATCAAAAATGTCTTTCAATATTAATATTTTAAATTTTTTGTATTTCTTCTGAACAATACCTACCAAATCTTGTATCATCTGAGCAATTTATAAATCTAATCATCTGGAAACATGACCAAATTATGTCCACAATTTGGTCTTGAGGACCTAAAGCCGAACGCAAGACAAACAGAAAACTATCAACTAGACTAAACTAACTAAACTAAACTATCAGCTAGTACTATTTCTCTGTACTGCTTACGGTCACGACATAGTAAAATTATTAAATTATTCAGCAAGTGCCATTACCTATGGCAACAATACATCAGTAATTAATTATGTTTCTAAAGTAGCAGAAACAGCTCGTTGCTTGGGTTCAATGTTAAAACTTACGCGTCACAATGGTGCAATCCGTGAAACAAACTTCTTCCACTGAACTAATTTAAACGCTTTATAATTCCGTTACATGCAGTAAACTCTGTGTTGTGAACAAATTATTAAAACTAAAGAAAGTTATTTGTACGGTAAAGTATGTATTTACTATTCCGTGGTTTTAAATAAATAATTTATTTTGGGTTTCCAATGAACTCGGAATATCTGAGATTTATAATAATAACCCTCCAATCTAGTACATTTTTCAAACATGTTCATTGAAAACCCTAATTTTATTCAGTTAGAAAGTTCATCATTTAATCCGATTTAGTTTTTATTGTTCGAGTTGTGAGTGTTTTTTTTCCTGTTCGGTGAAGATTTAGAAGTCCTCTATTTGTTGAAATAACATCACACGACCTTCTTGTAGGATAAAAGTAGTGCTGCCAAACTAACTATTCTGTAATACCTAGTGCAAATCAAGTTTAAGCTTTATTTATCTTCACGAAAAAATACCGGGAAATAAGTCTATGTTCAAGACGGCAAGTTGAGTTGAAGTGGGGTAATCTATCTTCAAATAGCATGATTTAAAATGTTTGTTGTATGTCAGGAAAAGGAGGTTTTGAGATGGGTAAGCTTGGTTGTTATATACATTTTAATAACAATTTATTTTACATTCTGTTTTGATACATTATTGAAAAATGCACCAAAAGTTAGTTTATAGCTTTCATTTTATATTTAAATAAAACAATTCCGAAATATAAAGTGGTTTTGTAATGTTTAGATTGTATGCAGAACTTATAAACAAAAAAGTATACATGTTTACGAACTGTTAGAGTTTGAGGGAAATAATTTATGTTTAGGGCTATTATTTATTGTATTTTTTTAATAGTTTCTATGATAAATAATATTAGGGGCTCTGCCCCTGGACCTTCGCGTCCCAATCCCGCGTTGACCTACGGCCTCAGATGGATTCGCTTCGCTCGCAGTTATAAAACTCGCTAATCTTTGGCTCGTTTGTATCTGGGTGACCGACCATCGCTCAGTATTCTTAACATCTGGATTGTATCTATAATGTATCTATTCGAATACTTAGTGAGTTTAAAGTTGGTATAAAAAGAAGTTGTATCTATTAGCCTTCAAGTGATTTGAAAGGTGGTATACAAAGAAGTTCAGAGTTTAAATTTAATGCTCATTTTTCCAGACATAAGACCCAGCGCATTCGAATTTTCCTATCGAAAACCTCTATAATCAAATTTTCATCAAAATCGTTAGAGCCATTTTTGAGATCCGCGACACATACAAAGATAGATACAAGAATTGCTCATTTAAAGCTCATTTAAAGTAATAGGATGTAGAAGAATACAATATAATTATTTATAATTTATATAATAAAATTGTATAATACGATATATTAATTATAATCGCATAATTTATATAATACGATTTAATATTCATTTATTAATGTTCATAGTGTATATAAAGTTGTAATAATAAGTTTTCTTTACTATGTATCTTCTGGCTTTCTTTTGTTTCACGACTAAGGTTTAGCATAGTATAATGGAGTATTGGCGATATCAATCCATATTTATGTTTTATTATGATTCTCGTTTTATATTGTTTAAATATATATGGATTATCTTTCATTGTTTTTTGTACTTTTTGTTGATGTTTATTGATTTTTGTGAATGATCAAAATTACTGTTGGTACCATAGATTTTAATAGATCACTTCACCTGATTTAATAGAGTGCACACGTGCCGGACAGGACTGTTTAATGTTTTTGTGTTTGCGTAAGTGATATGTGTCATAAAATATTTACAAATTATTACTATTGATTTAAAATTTTAATGTGTGACGAGTTCCTCAAGTGAATCAACAAAACAAGAGGTTGGTGATGAAGTTGTGAAGACTTCGAAACATGTTATAAACGTAATTAGAAGAAAAAACAATTTGAAGACACAAGACGGACTTAAGAAAGTAAATTCATTGTGTTATTCAATTGTGACTTGGTACTGAAAAAATGCATATTAAATTAAAGTGTCACTCAGTGAGAGACCTTTCAAAGGACCCTTGTAGTCAAAAATGTAAAAAATCATGATTCTTTGGTTCGTAGATTGTATTATTCTACATTTCTTTCCGTTATTTTGTTATTAATGCAAGTATGTCTGCCTCACATCTTTAAAATTGTAAACTATACTTTCTCGGATGATTTTTTTTGTTCAAAAGTTCATCCTCACAATGAACTCTGTCTCAAAGGTCAACTATCATGGTACCTGAGACCATTATTCTAGACTTAAACAAATATCCAGGTCCTTTCAGTTCAGAACTTCAAACCCCAAACGCAAATTAGAACTTTAACAACATTATATGGGTCAGTATACCTAAAACAAACTTTGTTGGGATAAAAATATTGAAAATTGGAGCCAGCAATACAGACATAACAGCTTTGGAATGTACAAAGAAGAAATGAGGAAAAATAAAATAAATCTAAAAAGAAAGGGGAAGATAAGGAGGAAGAAAACTGTTCAGTATGGTCAACCGGATTTGTTATCCAGTATTTTAGTTTTACGGAAAAACACATTTTCTGATACCCAGGTACGCTTTCTAATAAACCTCTTGAGCTATCTAGCTGAATTGGTATATTGCTATAAATAAGTCTGTAGCTTTAATTGTTAACCTGATTTTTGTTGGCTAAACATTGTTTATTAGGTGTCAAAATAATATGTTTTTTACACTCCAATTTCAGGAAGTGTTTGAAAAACTCAGTATACTGTGATTTAAATAAAAAAATAATAATAAGAAGAAATTGGGAAATATTGTTGGAAAATGTCTAAAATAGGTGTGAATTACATTTAAGATCTCAGCAATTATTAGTTAAAAAATTTTTACTAAAGTTCTTGTTTTAACATGAGCTATTGCCATGTTAAGGTTTCCATGCTAGGCCATGCTAGGCCACTGTAAGGTTTCCTTTTGACTTACTTCAAACACTATCTGTCCAACTCTATTTGGTTAGTGCTTCTACTTTAATTAGAATCTGAGATAAACATTATTTCAAAAACTTTTACCTGAATACACAAGAAGTGTCTGTACTTTTTTTTTATTTCGTGATCCTATTTCTGACTTAGAAATAAATGAAAACATTTGTACAAACAGATGTTAAAAAATTCCAAGTTTCCCAAATATCATCCGTTTTTTTTTATAAATTAATGTTTATTTATTTAACGTTTTAACGTATTGAATTGAAATGTGGCATTCTAACTAAGAATATTTAGAACTATGTTGGACAAAATAGCCAACTTAATCCAATAAAAATAGTTTCTAAAAAGTAGTTACTAATCATTCAAAGACAATCCCAAATTTTCATCTTTATACTTTCCGGGCCCATACTTTTGGAACACCTGGTATAGTTAGCATGTTTACAAGTAATCCAATCAACAATAAGTTTTCCAAATTTAAAGTAAAAATCTTCACCATATTTTGAAAATACGTTCTCAAATTACAACTAAGCCTTTATATTAGAGCAGCAGCGACGTTATAAACTTCACCGCTTAAATTTGATGAGCCATAACAACATAGTCCCTTGTTAGCCTGTGTTTACGTTGAATATCTCTGTGTGTGTGACGTCATTATAAAGTAGATGAGGGTTGGTGTAGACTATAGGTAGGACTTAATACTTGGTTGTAGTTTTGTAGTCAAATAAGTTTGTCAATGTATGTTAAGGTAACGGAGTTGTACACACGATCAACTTAACACTATAACATAAATTATTATTATTGAATTCCCACAGCAAAGTTGAGCTATTTCAGTCACTTTTATGGTCCTCTAATGTCGGGAGTTATCTCAGAACATGTATTGGGGTGTAATGAAAAATGTACACTATTTTGGTTACCGAAATAAGTTAACACAACTTTGTATATATACTTTTTTGCATAACAGGACACATTGTTTACATATCTGGCCCTCTATGGGGGTTTGGAAAGAGGGTTAACAGTTTAAAGTGTAAATGTAATACACCATTGTAAAGCTCATTAAAATAGAAACCGTATGGTGCAAACTAGAGCTCAGTATCTTGCTTCGTTTCAAAGCAATGGACAAATCAAAGTTCTGGATAATATATTTTTACTATAACGTCAAAGTAGGTTATTATTTTTGTTAATATTAGGAATAAATAGGTTGTTGAGGGTAAATGAAACAATTTAAGTGAGCTAATTCAGAATATTTATCTATCACTGGAATACACAAAGATTTGTTAATTGTGATGCTAATACCAGAACATTACAATAGTGATAAGCATTTGATATAATGTGGTAGTTTTTAGAAATGTAACTAAAATGATATCCTGTCGTGGTAAGATCTTTAGATTGTTTTGCATTTTTGATTCTAGTTATAAAAATATTGACGAAATGACCTTACACAAATAAGTACCCTCAACCAAATACTTATTCCCTAAAATTAACAAATTAATAACCTGCTTTGATATTGTAATAAAAATATATTTTCCAGAACTTTGATTTGATTAGCCATTACTTTGAAAAGAAGCAAGATCCTAAGCTCTAGTTTCCGCCATTCTGGTTCTCTTTTAGTAAGTTTTAAAATTGTGTACATTTTTAATTAAGTACAGCAATGCACAATTATAAATGTAGAAGAATGGTTAGGCTTTTATCAAGTATATTAAAATTTGAAATAATGTAGGCCTACTCTGATAAAGAATACTGTTTATATTTATAAATGCATATTGTCGTATTTATACATACAAAATAAGAATAGGATAGAATATATATATATATAGAATATATATATATATAGTTCTGTTTCTGAGATCGAAGTTGATCTGGCGCGGAAAATATTACAACTCATGTGGCTCAGAAACCTCTAGTTGATCAATGCGTCTTAAGTTGGACAAAACCAACTTAAGACACCTTAGAAAAGTATATTATTTATATACGGCTCTACTATATATCTTTAGAAATCTTACTCAAGTTGGTCAAAGTAATATACAATTCCAGCACTTAAATTACAACTTCTAACTATGCGATTTCAAAGAAAAATGTGTTAAACTGTTTGGATTTACTTAGTGTATTGTTTACAACTTAAATATACGTCATGATATATATACTCGGCCCTGAAATTACTACAATATAGTATTGTATTACCTATGACTATGAGATTTCGAAAGAATTTTTTACACTGTTTCCTTGGATTGAGCAGTTACTCAGTGTAACGTTTTAAAAATATAATGAAAGTGCATTTGTATGATTCGCGGGCATTAGGTGTACCAAAATTTTAAATAAATATGCTCACAGGTGTCGAGAAATGAGCTACAATCGGAGTAAAGAAAGAGGATACCGTGTGGGGTATCGTTTTATAAGATTTCTGGTACGGGAAACCCGATTTTGACAGTTATAGGGTCGTAGCGCTTAAGGGTCCCGATTTTGGAGTCGAAATTTTGAAAATAAAGTGTGAGATATCGTTTTATATGCTTTTGGGTACGATAAAACAGATTTTGACAGTTAAAGAGTCGTATCGTTTCGGGGTCACTATTTAATGGTAACATTTTGAAAATATCGTGTGGGGTAAGGTTTAGTGGGTTTTTTGGTACCAGAAATCAGATTTCGATAAATAAATAGTCGTAGATCGAAAGGGTTACAAATTTGAACCAACATTTTGAAAATACCTTGTGTGGTATCGTTTAATATGTTTTTGGGTCCGCGTAAACCGATTTTGTTAAGGAAAGGGTCGTATCCCTTCAGGGTCACGATTTTGGAAAACAAATTTTGAAAATACCGTGTAGGATATTGTTGTATATGTTTTTAGGTATGAAGAATCTGGTTGTGACGGGGAAAAGGTAGTAGCGCTTCGGGATCATGATTTTTGGGTAAACATTTTGAAAATACCGTGTGGGGTATCATTTTATATGTTTTTGGGTACGATAAACAAGATTTTAGCAATTAAAGATTCGTAGCGCTTTGGGAGCACTATTTTTTGGAAATATTTTGAAATTATTGCTTGGGGTATGGTTTGATATGTATTTAGATACGAGAAATCAGATTTTAATAAAGAAATTTTCGTAGCGCGAATGGGTCATAACTTTCAGCCAACATTTTGAACCTTCTGAGATATCGTTTTATATGTTTGTGGGTACGGGAAGAATGATTTTGTCAGTAAAAATTTCATAACCCTTAATGATACCTATTACATTAACGTTTTATTTGTTTTGGCTAAGAAAACAATAGTTTTATAGAGAAAGGATCGTATGTAACTAGGCGGCGGTGCGGTGGTATTATTTATTAAACCGAAACACAATTCTTTAAATTACGAATTTATTCAACACCTAACTTATTTGTTCTACAATTATTATTGTCTGCTATACGTGTGCTACCGGTCCAACATCCCTACCCAGACTGCCCTTTGTCTTTAGCAAGCGTGGCTTGGATTCACCACGTCACCTAGCAATTCAGCACATTCCAATTAAGTGTACACTCATACTCATATCTAATAAAGTTAATTTACTTTAATATCATTTATATTATAACTACAGACCTGATACGTCACACTTAGCTATTTGGTGTCACGATTTTGAAAATACCTTGTGTGGTATCGTTTTATATGTATTTTGTACAGGATTCCCGATTTTTAAACTTAAGGGGGCGCTACCCTGTCCGCCATATTGAATCTGATTGCCATAACAGCAATGCTACAGAATAAGTAATTTTTTTCTGTTAATTCGTGGTATAAAGTTTAAAATTTTGTTAATTTTGAAGTACTATCATATCCGGGTGTTGATTGCTAAATACATTTTCAAAACCCGATTTATTGTTTTCATAACGTATGATATAAATAGTGAAATATATAGTAAACTTTATAAATTTTTTACTCAGTTGCAAAAAGAGATATTGTAAAAAATCTTAGCAACAACACCCACAATCTATTTTACTTTAAGAAAAAAAAATACAGATTTCGTTTTTTGACAAAAACAACACAAAAATATGCTTAATAGTGAAGGTTATTTTGGTTATTTAACATTGAAATTGGTATCCAACTTCGCCGTTGTGGATGTAGGGAGCCGAGCCTTAATGGGTCTTAGCATTCAGTCACAAATTTGGGCCAACAGTTCTAAATTACAGTATCGGTATAATTTATTAAAAATTTTGAGATATGTCGTTTTTAAGATATTCTCAAAATAATATAAGAGATTTTTTAAATGTTGCTATTAATACAAATGTTTTATTTCACCTAAAATGTTCAAACAAACCAGTGAACATTATTTTATTATTTTGTTTATTTATTATTATATGAATTATTTTCATATTTGACAGAAAATCTGTTAAAGATACAAACGTCTATGAAACAGTAATAGTGTGCAAACTACGGTGTCCAAACGATGGTGCGCTCCCCTTTGTGTAAGCTTACATAATGATAACACAATAATTGTAATTTTAATTTGTGGGAAATATTATAAAAAGCTTTTCGAGTATGCTTTTTGCATGGGCTTGAAAATTAAATGACTAATGTGATAAAAAAAATGTTGATTGTTCCAAATATATTGATTTGAAATATAAGTAAATCTAATACTCAACAACTAACAAACTTTCTCAGAAATCATTGTTTCTGGGCCAAAAGTAAATCTATACAAAGTATCATTTTAAAGGGTTTTTAATTTACTACAACTTTTCCATTGAAAGTATAGCGAACGATTTACAAAATATTAGCGAAAAAACCTCAAAATAAAATTTTTTCAATGTTTTAGTTGTTTCAATAATTCCACAACAAAAAATTAGCTAAACAAGAATTTTTAGAAAGATACGGTTTTGTGCATATGGTAGGGTACCTACATTAAGGGCTACAAGTAAGCCAAATTTGATCAAAATTGTTAGAGCCGTTTTTTTATAAAAAAATAATAACTGATTTTTTGGGGGGTTTTTTGCCAAAAAGGGGGTTGTTTTTCAAACATTTTCAACCCCGTTTTTCGTTCAACCTTGGCATGACGTGTAACCTAACAATGATATATCTCAAGAAAAATAAGCGGTTAAATCCAATCATGAGTTTCAAAATGGCCGTTGTTTGAAAAATTCAAACCTAAATTACTAAAACACCGTACTTTTTAACAAGAAATGTCAAGATACCTTTTTTGTAGCCCTTTTGATTCAATATCGGATGGTGTAACTGTTAAAACAATCGGATGAAGGATAATAGTTAAGTTATGTGTAGTAATTGGTTTGTTCGACCCTGCATCTTACACAAACACAGTAAATAAACAGTTGCTGTCATTATCTTTAACTTAACTACTATCCTTCATCCAATTGTTAGAATGATCGGAAAGAATGATACCAAACACGACGTGTTTTGTTTAAAAAAAACAATATTGTTTTTAAATAATACATTTTCCACCACTACATTTATTTTTACCAAGGGGTTAAAATAGTGGGAATAATGATACAAATACTTCGTAACTTGGTAAACAACACCATTCAAGGCCCGTGTGTTAAAAACCTCAACAAATGCGTAGGAAATATGCAAAATTACACCACAATGAAAAAACTTTTTTTCTACTTCTACAATCTTATAAATTGTAAAAAATAATTAGTGCATTAATATTGCTTTTTAATTCGTTAAAATTTTTAATGAAATACAAAGTATAAATGGAATGGTAAGCATAAACTGTTCAGTACACATGCTCCTCTAGGAAAAGGAAAACGACTCAATTCGCCACCACTGGTATTGCACTGATATTTTAGACTGATATTCCAGTCTAAAAAAACTACCGAATATCACGAGGAAATGAATGCCGAAGTGTTTGGGTTTGTTTTTTAAAATCTATTCCCGCTGGCGATGGTTCAACTATAGTAAAGGACAACCCTTTTACCATTCACGAGTAGCTAATAACAACATTTCAGTTAATAATATATATGCATGCTATGTATATCTAAATGTAAGCACCCCACTTAGTAAACTGAAAAGTTAATGAAGAAATTGGAATGCTATTTTAGCACAAATGGTTTACTTACAGAGTCATTATACAAGATGGCAGGTCAATGAGAAATCCTCAAATAGTGAAAACTTCCTTGGCTTGAAGAAGTTTATTTAGTGTAATTTAGTGTATAGTCTACAGTTTGTAAAATATTTGTTATTTTCAATGTGTATTTATTTATAATTTGTTAAATAACTATTAAAACAAATTACTTACTTATAAGTTGAAAAGAATTGTATCTGCTTTTTCATTGTATACTATAACTTTTATAGTAAAATACTTACTTTTAGTGTTTATTAAGGAGAAGGCTCTACAAAAAATATAATTTTTGCAATGTTCACAAAATTACCGATTTTTAAATCTAATTTGAGGGGAAACTACTGTATATGTTGTAAAAAACTACAATAAGAACATAAATTGTAGGCCATTTTCTTGTCTTTATTTTAATATAGCTTCACAGTTTACGTAAATTGCTTACATTGTGGGTTATACGCCAAAAACAAAACAAAAGCACGTGATTTTTAGTGGTTTTTTAATGGTTCTTCATAATTTTCAAAACAAATTTTTGTTGGATAACTTCAGATTCGTGTTCCGCACCATTATAAACAATTACACCATAACTTTTCAATTTTAGCCATTTTTGAACATCATTTTACTGGACTACAATATTAACTAAAATATGAGGCAAATATTATAACTCTAAAGCAGCAATGTTTAAAGGAACACAGGATTTCTTAGATTTTTACCAAAATATTTAGGAGTATATTGCAGAAAGAAGTAAAGCGATAGTTCATAGTACGTGTCAATATTCGCAGACAGTTTTATTTTACTGATGGTGGTTTATTACTACCGACCCTTTTCTAAGACCCTTCATAAAATAGTTGCCTGCGACTCCAGTATTTGGTCGTCTCATCTTTGATCTTTCCGGCTATTGTAAATAATATAAACTTTCTACAGACCTTAACAGGATGTTTTAGCAAGGTTCAATTGAAATCCCAAAGATTTGAAACTTCTTGTTATGTTTGGGGAGGTCTAATAATGGACATATCAAAAGTCATTATTTATAGGTGGTGAGTGGGGAGCAGAAAATATAATATAACTTTTTTGTGTTTTATAAATATCTATAAAAATATATTAACGTTCTTGCTATGATTTCATGGAATTAAGAATGGGGAGGAAAATAAATAAATAATGAAATAGTTTGTTTATTTTGATTAAACCATGTTTAATAATGTAACAATATTTTATTTATACTCCCTTCTGTTTTGAAATATTTTTCAATTCCATCAAATGTTAGTTTAGGGTTGAACTTAGTTATGTAAAATGTATTTAATTATATGATTGATTTTGATTTCATTGAGTCCGTTAGGCCATTTTAAATCATTTACAAATGTACAAAATAAGATCTGGTTACAATCTAAGAATTGTATTGAAAAGCAGAGTGCTTGCTTGAAATACAAAGTTAAGAAGAGAGAGCCACACCGCATATTTTCTCTCGATTCAACTATATCTGTTTCACTTTTACTGGAACACCGACAATGCTGTATGGCTATGAGTGGGACCAAACATATTCAATATCGTGTGTTACGTGATAAGTTATATTAGTAGGTGCTTGAGGTTATGTTTAGAATGCGTTCATCGTTTATTCAATTTAGATTATCATTGCGCTTTTATTTACTACTAGCTGACCCGTACGGCGTTGCCAGTGGTTGTTGGTATTTTCAGTCTATTTGACGTAATTGTAATTCTTTGTAAGTGTTCGTTGAATACCTGTGCGTATCCTACTGTGGTCATGAAAAAAAGTCTACGCTATTTAGGAAAGCACTGAAAATTGTATTCCTGTAAACTACTATCTAACATGAAAAAGCTTTAAATATATCGTTTTAATTTATAGTTTTTACTAAGTTTGACTTTCACTTAATTTCATTGACAATGTTGCGAGCACCTACGGCCTTAGAGGAAGCTACGTACCAAATTTCATTAAAATTCGTTCTTATAGGGATTTTTAGTAACTTTGACCCCCCCTCCCCAAACCACCCTAAAATTTCGAATTTCTTTTAACCCTTTCTTAGCGAGGGTTTAAATTAGCTGGGGGTAGTAGAAAAGATATTTGAATCACTTTGTAACATCCGCGTTAATTTAGTATGTAACAAACTGGTTCAAATAAAGTTTGTAATTTTAAATGTATAGGCGTAATTAGTATAAGATATATATTGTTTAGTATTTAAATATACAATATACAGTATATATCAAAATAAAGCTACGAATGTGATATTTTAATGGCATTTAGTTTAATTCAGATGGTTTGTTTAATTTTCAATAAAATATGTTTAAACTCGTGTATGTTTATGGTTATGCATGGTGTCAAATAATTTGTTTGTTATTATTATTATTGATAGCGAAAATATGTTTTGAAAAGTATTAAAAACTTCATAGTTATGATATATTTTATATAAACGATATTTTAAGCAGCATATCTCTAAGTAGGCCTATATAGATATTTAATAACCAATGTTTGAGTTCAATAATTCTGTAAGCATTTTTATTTGTGGTTGTTTATAGTTTTTCAATCTAACCTTAAAAAGCTGTTGGTTTTGAAACGTATTAAAGTGATTATAAATTTGCTAAGTAATTTTGCTATGGTAATACATGTAAACAAACATAAGCTTTTTATAGGAACAGCTGTTTTTGTGAGCTATGGTTTTGAGTTCATACAATAAATGCTGTTCAGTTTCTT
>JAGFPH010001935.1:204996-215959 GCA_018207615.1 Philaenus spumarius
TCATCTATCCGCTACCTGCTCGCTTCGTTCACTAACCCCAGCGGCGAATCGAGGCTTTGCCGTTCGCTCTTCATCCATCCGCTACCTGCTCGCTTCGTTCACTAACCCCAGCGGCAACTCGAGGCTTTGCCGTTCCCTCTTCATCTATCCGCTACCTGCTCGCTTCGTTCACTAACCCCAGCGGCGACTCGAGGCTTTGCCGTTCGCTCTTCATCTATCCGCTACCTGCTTGCTTCGTTCACTAACCCCAGCGGCGACTCGAGGCTTTGCCGTTCGCTCTTCATCTATCCGCTACCTGCTCGCTTCGTTCACTAACCCCAGCGGTGACTCGAGGCTTTGCCGTTCGCTCTTCATCTACATTCTCAGTGAAGCTCATGCAAACAGATTATTGTATAATCGATCAGACACACATTAGGGTAGTGGACGTAGCATGACCTAGGTCCTGACGCATGTAGAGCGACATTTCTTAAATAAATAACAAGAACTGTTTATGTAACATATTGGTACAATATGTTGAATGTAGTTTGTATTCAATGTGTGCTACATATAACTAGTAAGCCGTGAAAACCCACAGGCAGATTAATTAGATACACATCAGAAATACACAATTTAAAAAAATACTATGAAAAACAATAGACTTTATTTAGGTCTACCTATGCTGACGGGGATTTTTAACTCGGTAAATGAGGACAATTATAAGGGTTATACAACTGTAGGCATATTTTTACAAATTTGTATTAATATTTATTATTATATATCTAAATAAAGATACAATTTATTGAAAAACAACCCTCTTTTTGGTCAAAAACCCAAAAAATCAGTTATAATTATTATTATTATTAAACGAGAATTTTTAGAAATGTGTATTTTTTTTGCATATGGTAGGGCACTTTAGGGCTACAATTAAGTCCAATTTTATCAAAATCGCTAAAGCCATTTTTTTATAAAAAAATAATAACTGATTTTTTGGGTTTTTTTTACCAAAAAGGGGTTGTTTTTCAAAATTTCAAAAAACAATTTCGTGCATCTATACAGGCCTAATTAACATGTCTGGTGCAAATTTGTTCGAAATCGATTTGAATCATTTTCTCTCTAGCTTTGTATACATTCAGACAGACATACAAACATACAGAAGTAGAGACAGACACACATACACACAGAGATTTTGTAAAAACCACTTTTTTGACTCAGGGTGGTCCCAAAACGGATATTTCTACAAAAATCTCAACATCGATTTTTTTTGCGATCCCTATACTTTCTCTATACTATAGTATAGTGAGAAAGTAAAAACTAAATAAAAAACAACAGACTTTGTTTAGACTTAACTAACTATGCTACTTACATTTTTAACTCGGTAAATAAGGATTATACAACTGTAGGCATATTTGTACAAATTTGTATTTATATTTATTATTAAATATATAAACAAAGATACAAATAAATATTATCTTTTAATAATTTCATATTGATAGATGAAATTTTTAGAAGTAGTATCATTATAATAAAGAAATTAATAATGGAATATGTTTGTATGTTATACGAAGATGTACGAACGTTTCCGAAGCTAAACAAATGGGTATCTTTTCTTTAATTTTGTATAAATGAATATATTGATAATAAAGGGTTGTATTTATATTATGTTATAACCTCAAAGCAAATCTTATAACGTATTATAGGATACATTATTTATTTAACTCATATTTTAAGAAAATCAACTTCGCATTGATTGAAGTTGTAAACATAACCCCAAAATATAATCTACACTAGGTTTTGTTTAAGTATTAAGCATTATATGATGGGTGAAATAGCTGAAATATTACATTGTTACACACGTACCTACACTCACTTTTATAGAAGATGATTACTGGAAGCAGAAACATTTGGGTGTTCAGACTACATTTTGTACAACCTTAGTGTTGCAATTGTTTGTTAAATAGTGAGCATTCCAGAAATTGTATATGATATATCCTATTATTGACAAATTAAACTTTATCTAATGCAGTTTAACATAAGTTTAATATGTAGCCAAACATACTTTACGTTATTAAAAATGTTTAAATCATACTCTTTTCAGAAGTATAAAACGGTGTTTATGGTTTACCCCTTTAGGGCTGTGGTGCTTTATTACACATTTTAAACAAAACTTATGATAAAAAGGAAAATATTTAAAACAACGACTTCTGACTTTCTGTTCTGTTTATTGCAATAATGCAATATTTCAACAATAAGTGATAAATATTTTTAAAACTGCAAGCTATCCTTCATTTAGTGTCACTCAGCACAAAATAAATGAAGGAAGTTTAAATGTCACTTTTTGTCGTTGTATGATACGTTTTTTTAAAATTAATTATTTTCCAGGAAACGCTTTGTAAACGATAACAAGTAAATTGTTTGTAATAAGTAAATGTCACAATCGTATGCTATATTCATTCAACTTAACTTAAACATAATATAAGTAATAACAGACAATAACAACAAGGAATAACGTACGATACAAAACAATTGTACGTAGTATTTCAAATAACATTAGACGCTCAGTGGCTTCACGAACTGGGAGCATTCCTTTGAGGGCGGATTTTTTGCCTTAAAACAATATCAAGAAAATAAGTAAACTGTAAAAGGAAAGCAATGAAGCTCAGAGAACCTATAAAAGCAATATCGGCGAGGCTAATGTGGCGGAAGACCCTTGTCCTTAGAGATCCCACAAAATTATTGCAAACATCAAACAATATAGCTTACTGAAAAAATTTAATTAGAAAAAGCAAAGGTTTAAAGTACATTGGTTACTGTAAAGTGGAATTTTTAAAATAAATTGTTTAAACAAAAGTACTAAATACAATTAAATGTAACAAAGGTTGTAATAATAAATAATCGGTGATTCCTATGATTTTATATTTACAACCTTATAATAAACCCGGCAATGATTCGCTATGCTTGATTTTAGTATATCTTAAAATAATAATAACAATACACTAATTCTCACACACATAGTTTCTTTTAATGATCAAACGAGTTTAAACGTCAAAGTCGTCATCCTCAGTCTACAACTAAAGAGCTACAACTAAAGACATATAACTAGTTAAGCTACTGCTAAGCTTAGTTCTAGGCTAAACTAGTTAGAAGTTTTTAGTTGTAGCTCATGTAACACTGAGGATGGCGTTTTTGCCGTTAAAACGCGTTTGATTACTAATCGTATGTGCGTGAGAATTAGTGTATTGTTATTATTATTTTAAAATATTTAATTAACTTATTAAACACAATTATTTAGTGAATGTAATGAGAAATTACTATTGAAGTAACTTGTGGTTACAATAAGATTACCCTATTATGATCAGAGCAGATGGTAGAGTGCATATTAAACATATGGCTAGTGTTAATGTAATTTATTTTATATGGTACCTATCCCATTTTAACTATTATGTAATTTTTATTGTAGTTATCCCTTTTCATTACCTTCACTTAAGTAATAGAATTATTGCAAATGTTTTTTTTTTTTTATATCACTTAAGAATAATATTACACAAATTTATTCATAAGCTTGTAGGAAGTTAGTGCAATTTATTTGTATTGTATAGGGGTAGCTACCCCATTTCAACCGTTTAGACTGTAGTTATTGCAACGTCTAATCATTCCATCAATTTCACTTGCATTAATATGGATAAAATGTGAAATGTTTAATGAATTCGGTATAATATTGTTTAAGTCTATAGAGAACGAAGAAACATCCATCTTTATTTAATACAGACTAGCTGTGTACTAGTACTTTGTAACGGTAGATACTTTTGAACATTAGATACGTAGAACGTAAGGTTTTATATAACTGTATAGTGAAGCACTGTCACACACATAACAATTTATATAGCTTACACGCGATTTGTATTATATTCTGTACACACGTCAAACATTTAACCGCATTAGATGATAACATTTTTAAATTTTCTCATTTCGTAATTTTATTCTTAATAAATATTTTATCACTGAACATAATCAGAAAGTTTAAAAACTTATACACTTCAGGTTTTATAATCAACTCATATAAAAGTCAGTGTACGTAACAATATAATATAACAGCTGATTTCACCCATCATCTGTAATACTTAAACAAAACCTAGCATAGATCATACTTTGGGGTTATGTTTACAACTTAAATCAATAATATGTTTCTTGCGAGCCTTGTGAGGTGGATTTTCTTTAAATGTGAGTTAAAGAACTAATACAGGCTATAATACGTTATAAGATTTGCTTTGGGGTTATAAAATGAACAAAACTAAAACCTCTTGTCATAAATATAAATTATCATTTCGAAACCATTCATACATCTTCTTATCTATATATTAAAAGAATTTATGTCTATATATTAAAAGAATTTATGAAAACTTGTGGCAGTCAGTACGGCCATTCTATCCGGCCGATTTCCTTATTTTTATTTTTTAAATTGCAGGTAGTCATTCACAGATATGTCATCAAGCATTACAAATCATGTATCTTTCGCCTTACAAACTTTATAATCAAATGCAAATTTCTGCTGTGTATTCCTTATGGGGTTTTTTTTTGTTCTTTGTCCACTTTGCGTTCGTATACCATTCATCCGATTGCTTTTAAATTTTGCATAGTAACACGGGTAAACCCTGGGAAGGTTTTAGGCCATTTACCAAAGTCCTAGGACATTAGGGCTACGCCCCAGTGGCCAACAAAGTTTCAATGTTAATCTTATGGAAGAAAGATTTCTATTGATTTTATCAAAAACAGCTGATTTTATCAGGGGCACAAAAACAGCTGTTCGTATAAAAAACTTAGCAACACATCATGTTTGTTTACTTCCATTACCATAGCAACATTACTTAGAAAATTTGAAGAGTATTACCTTTTTGAGGTTACATTGACAAACTAAAAACAAACACAAACAAAAATCAACGAAAAATGCTAACTATATTTTAATTCAATTCAAACATTGGTTGTTACAAACCTATTATATATAAAACAGCTAATTTGGATCAAAAACTGAACATAATTTTAGGGTGGGCCTACAATGAACCAAAACACCAATTGGGCTAATTATTAGAATCAGGTTTTATTATAATTCTTCACAACTACCAGTTTTTTTTTGGTTAGGTAAAATTTTCCAACTGCGAGCGAAGCGAAGCGGCCATTTGAGGCCGAATGCCGAGGCGGGGTTGGGACGCGGAGCGTCCAGGGGCAGAGCCCCTAGTAAGATATAAAAATATTCCATTATTAATTTCTTCATTGCGATATTAATAACTTCTAAATCATTTAATCTATCATTATGAAATAAAAAGCAATTCAAAGACAATATGTGTATCTTTATTTAGATATACAAATGACTGTATATAAATGAAAAATTTTAACAAGTAGGCCTACAGTTTTATAACCGTTGTAATTGTACACATTTTACCGAGTTAAAAATCCCCGTAGCATAGTTAGGTCTAGATAAAGTCTGTTTTATTTTTATTTTAGTTTTTTAGTTTATCACTATAGTATAGTATAGAGAAAGTATAGGGATCACAAAAAAAATCGATATGAGTTTTTGTGGAAATATCCGTTTTGGGACACCCTAGGTCCCAAAAAAGTGGGTTTTACAGAATGTCTCTGTATGTCTGTTTGTATGTATACAAAGCTAGAGAGAAAACTATTCAATCGATTTCTTACAAATTTGCACCACAGATGTCAATTAGGCCTGTATAGATGCACGAACAATTTTTTTGAAAAAAATTTAAAAACAACCCCGTTGTTTGCCAAAAATCTCCAAAAAATCTATTATAAATTAATTATTACAAAAAAAACAGCTCTAACAAATTTGAAAAAAATTGGCTTATTTGTAGCCCTTAAAGTACCCTACCATATGCAAAAAACCGCATCTTTCTAAAAATTCTCGTTTAGCTAATAATAATAACAAATTTTGGAGTTTTTTTTGCCAGAAAGTGGGTTGTGTTTCAAATTTTTTCGAAACCTTTTTCCGTGCATCTATACAGGCCTAATTGACATGTTTGGTGCAAATTTGTTCGAAATCGATTGAATAGTTTTCTCTAGCTAATAATAATAATATTTATTAGTTACTCTCCTACTTTAATACAATAATGAAGTCACAGTGAATTTGTTTAATAATTTAAATATGTTTGTGAGAAAGTATGTGCCAGTTTCTGGTACCGTTTTTTTTTATGATGCAGGCTATTTTCTGATGTGTATCAAATTAATCTGCCTGTGATTTTTAACAGGGGTTCACTAGTTTCTTCATAAAGGTTACATTTATTGTTTACTGTACAGGAATATAATTAAGTCAAAACCTTGATGGAGTATGGAAAGTTTAAAGATTAAAATTGATATAGATGTTACGAGGGTACGTTGAAATGTTCTCTTAAACCGGGGGCGAGCATCTAGACAAACATTATCCTATATAAATGACATGTTTATATTTTTGTATTTGTGGAGAGTATCGGAACGATTGGTCTTCAAATTGGTTGATATGTCATGGGATCACGTGACTGGTTCTTCCAAACCAACGGATAGTTCTTACAAAATAATGCTCACATTTAAAAATCCTGGAGTAGTTTTTTATATTTCTGGATTTTCGTATTTCTCTGTACATCAACAGTGTAAATCGTATAAAATGACACTTCATTTGTACAGATTGGTTGAAAAACAACAACGTAATAGGCCGATAAAGAAATTCCTTATGGAATTAATATACATAGTAAAAGAGTTTTTGTACGGCTGGATTTCTTGCCTTATAACAAAGATAGAAAATTTTTTAACCTTCATATTATTTCCCGTTTATTTTTTATGAACATTAATTATTGGGAATGTTCTATTCGTTATAACAAGAACATTTCAATTCACAGTGGCATCTTCAAAGTATTTAGGAAATTTTACTAATTCTTATGACTTACAATATTTACTTAAGCCCCCCCCCCCACACTTAAACGTGTAATATTTATGGATTCCTGGAGTTAAATTTGGGATATATCATCACCTGAAACACTTACTTTTGTATACGGATAAAATCATAATATTTTACTGGGCCACCTGTACTAGAATTGATTTTCCGTTTAATATTTAACAAACAAGTTAATATTAATTCTGTACTTCAATAGCATATCATCTAGGTCCCTTCCATCATACCGGAAACAGAAGGAAACAGTGAGAGTCTATTTGTATAAAATGTCTTAAAGATATACATTGAGTCGTTCCCCTAACAGTCGATGCCTCTAAATAGCTTGCACATTTGTTTCACTTTATTGAGTCTTCTAGAATGGCGTCCGTAATAAATAATGACGT
This sequence comes from Philaenus spumarius, assembly GCA_018207615.1. Classification (NCBI taxonomy): domain Eukaryota; kingdom Metazoa; phylum Arthropoda; class Insecta; order Hemiptera; family Aphrophoridae; genus Philaenus; species Philaenus spumarius. The sequence goes on from JAGFPH010001935.1 coordinate 212,290, forward strand.
ATAGTATGTACGTGCCTTCTGGCAGCCCTCCTCTTGTCTGAGTCGACAGTTCTGTTTCGATATATTGAGACACCATATTGTATAACAGGCTGCATGGCTATGGAAAATTGTTTGTTTTACTGTTTTTACTTGATGGCCTTCTTGTGAACGTCTATGCAAATAAAATAAATAATTATATTTAGCTATGAATATTTAAAAAAAATAACTATTTTAAGTTAGTTATTTATTTTTGACGAGCCTAACCTGATAAAAATATCTGTTGTTACGGTAAGTAGGCATCCTCTTTAAGATCCCTTTAATTACATAATATATGGTAAGATTAAAATTATGTTTATATTAATCTTGGGGTCTCCCCAAAGTACTTCGTACCTCAAAGTCATGCACATTTTACTCGTAGAATTAGACTTAGAACTTTCACTGTATTAATTAATTTGATAAACAATGTTTCTATATTCAGCATTATTATAGCAGGTAAACGTAATCACTGTTTTATCTATAATTTCATAAAGCAGGTTGATATCATATTGGTCGTTAAAATGGCAACGTTTTCCCCCACTACGCAAGCCAGTTCCTCAATCATGTTACCATAGCAATTACTTTCACACCAACTACTGCAAATAATCGCCATCCTATTGACCAACTAAATGGGTTTTTATTTTATCTGTCATATTTTACTTTTGATGTCAACCAGTGTGTTTTCCTATCATGGCAAATCTGTAAACACCTAAATTAATTAAAAACTAAGGAAACCTGTATTTTAATCCCCATTCACGTTATCACTGTCTTTCAATAATCTCTCCTCTGATGGCACCTTACTCCAGAGGCATGGTGCACAGTACACCATAGCAAAGGAGCAAAGTAATTTTAAAATCTCATTCAAGATCGGAAGAGTACTTTTAACAAACCAGTTGTGACATTGTTTACTCTGAAAATATGAATACTGTAGAAATTAAAACAGCATATATGGCATTTATTGTTATTAAGATAAATAGTATGATTTTAAAGTAGAACACTAACGTCAAAAGTAGGAGTATTTAATTTAAAAAAAAAAAATTAAAAATGCAGAAGAAATGTACATTCACTTTTAGTATATAACTAGTGAAAACGGCAATGCTTCGCTATTTTAGTATACAAACTAAGGGCTCTGCCCCTGGATGCTTTGCGTCCCAACCCCGCCTCGGCCTACGGCCTCAGATGGCTGCTTCGCTTCGCTCGCAGTTGGAAAACTCGCTGAAGGCTCTCGCTAATCTTTGGCTCGTCTGTACCTGGGTGACCGAGCATCGCTCAGTATTTTTAACATCTGTATTGTATCTGTAATGTATCTATCCGAATACTTAGTGACTTTAAAGGAGGTATAAAAAGAAGTTGTATCTATTCGCCTTCTAAGTGACTTGAAAGGTGGTATAAAAAGAAGTTCAGAGTTTAAATTTTATGCGCATTTTTTCAGAGTTTATGCGCGTTTTTGCAGACATAGGACCTAGCGCATTCGATTTCTGACGTCAAAAAACCCCTATATGCAAATTTTCATCAAAATCGTTAGAGCCGTTTTCGAGATCCGCGACAGATACAAAGATAGATACAATAATTTTCATTTAAAGTAATTTTATGATTTATACTTAGATTAAATTAACAAACAAATTTTAGTAACTGTATTGAAAAATTAATTTTGTGGTTAAAATATAATACTTATGTTCAGGGTAGGCGGTCACGCACTTATTAAACATAATAGTTTATTAATGTAAATGCAATAACTGGTAGCCCCATTTTAATTATTATTTAATTTGAAGTGTATTTATCTTATATTAGTACGTTGACTTAGTAATCGAGATTGCGAATGGTTTTTTACTTAATAATAATAGTAAACAAATGTAGCTTTACAGCTTGTAGGAAGTTAGTGCAATTTATTTTTTATTGTTTAAGGGTAGCTACAAGATATTTGTATCACTTTGATTGTAGCGACCATCGTCTCTAAATAATCTTTGTATTAATATGTGTAAATTGTAAAGTTTTTAGTGAAATTAGTTGAGTAGTTTTTGAGCATAGGACTGTAGAAAAAGTATGCCCGTAATAATTATTTCATTTGAAGGGTAGTTATTCCATTCTGTCACTTTGACTTAAGTAATCGAATTGAAAATGGTTTTTATATCACATAAGAATAATATTATGTAATTTTAGCTTCACAGCTTGCAGGAAGTTAGTTCAATATATATTCAATGTATTGGGATAGCAGTCCCATTTCTACACCTTTGACTGTAGTAATTGTAACGTCCAAACAATCCTGGCATTAATATGGATGAACTGTGCAATGTTTAGTTAAATCGGTCTAATATTTTTTGAGTCTGTATAGGACAAAGAAAGAAACATTCGTTTTTATATATAGACTTCGAAAATATTTCATTTAATTTATATAATAAACTTTTCGTACGTTTGTATGTATATTTGTATTCGGACTTTAACTACGATTTGGTCCAAATTTGGTACGCACGTGTGTTGTCTAAATCGTTCGTTAGCCAAAAAAAAACCAACAACCAGAAGTAAGTTTTTTAACCGAAAGTAAAATAAACGGTATCAGTTAACTGACACAAACTTTCTCCCAACTTACTGTAGTCAAAATAATATTGTTTTTAATCATTTTATTTACTACTTTTTAGAACGAAACAAAAAAATAATATTCTACCTACGTCAATCGTATAAAAAAATTATTGTCCCAGGCGGGATTCGATCGCGCGACCTTTGAATTACTGGCCGTGCTCGCTACCGTGGTGCTACCCCGTGCGGCCGCTGCCGCGATGCTAGATTGACAACACAAACTTGTTTATTTTTAAACATTTCCCCATAATTATAAAACGCCGAAGTTTTGATAAAAGCGGGTGGTGTCATTTTGTTTGGCATCTTAAGCACTATACATACTGAAAATTTGATCAAAATCGTTAGAGCCGTTTTTGAGAAATTTGCATTTTTGTAGTTTTTTATGGGTTTTTAGGGGTAAATTACCCTTAAAAATTAAAAATTCAAAAAAATGAAAAAAACGCCTGGAGATATTAGGGTTTAGTACCTACATACCAAATTTCATGAAAATCGGACCAATAGTGTATACTACAGACAGACTGACAGACAGACACCACTCTAAAAACCCTTTTTTTGGGTTCAGGGAGCACCAAAACAAAAAATTCCACTAAAAATATTTTTGGGTTCAGGGAGCACCAACACAGATAAATGCACTAAACAATTTTTTGGGGTTCTGGGAGCACCAAAATAGATAATTCAACTGAAAATTCAAATTGGAACATTTTCACGAAAACAATACTTTCTCTATATATATACTACGTATAGGGTGGAGAAAGTAAAAAATTAGATTTTTCGTATCAGAATGAAATTTTGATGATGTTTTATTTAAAATAATAAATGTAGGGTATTATTCTGCACATTCTGTTTTTTTTACACTGTCTTATAGCTTCCTTGGTTTCCCCAAAATCCATCAAAACGTAAAATAGCGTAAAAGTACCCGGTTCAAACCCTCGTGGGTAATTTTACCAAAGGGTCTCTTCGAATCAGAGGCCGACGGTCGAGATTGTACGCTGCGAGCAAAGAGAAGCAGTCTATAACCCGAGGCCACAAGATCAAGGTGCAAACTCGCAAAGCACTGTCTATAACCCGAGGCCACAAGATC
>JAGFPH010001935.1:215969-231917 GCA_018207615.1 Philaenus spumarius
AAACTCGCAAAGCACTGTCTATAACCCGAGGCCACAAGATCGAGGTGTAAACTCGCAAAGCGAGTTTTCCGCTGCGAGTGGAACGAAGGAGCGCGTGAGTCGAAACTGGAGGCTTAGGTGCAAACTAATTCCACTTATATATTTCGTACATACTGGTAGCTATTCAGCGCCTTCGTGAGTAGATCAATTTCCAAAATAGTGTGTTGAAATCCTAAAACATATAAACTTAATTTTGCAAATTCGCACAACTCATGTTAGCGATTCAGCAGCGTGGTTTAATTATTTGTAGTTCCAGTTACATTACGTACAAGTACAAGTTACGTGTCACGCTGCGACTATACTATGTCCTGCCCTGCGAGCAAAGTTGGCTTTGTTTCCGTTTGCTGTTCTGCTGACAGTTGGAAGTCCTTTCCCCCAAATGTAACATGCTTTATCATGTGTATTTATATTGAATATTTACTTAGACTGATTTAGTTACATTATTTTATGCTAACATTTACAATTAGGCCTATTTCGTAATACAAGATTATTAAATAAATATATTTTCTGATTCGGGTGACAACCGCTTTGCCACATGTTGAAGGAAGTTTGCCAACTTGCAGCAGTCCGCCATCAGAGCAGACGTTGTAGTCGTTGTTTGATTGAAAATATGTTATAGCCGCCTGAAGTGGTTTAAATATATTAGTAAACTAACGTAAATGCTAATCGCTTTGCAAAAAATAGATAACTTTCCTTACTATATTTATATAACACTAACAATAAAATTTATGTTTAACTTTCACTATACATTTTTTACTATTTTTAGAAAATTTGTTTTATTAAAAAATCTAAAACATTAAGAAATATGTAAAAAATAGTCAATTTTAGTTTTAAAATTTATACAATTTCTTTGGATATCTCGAACACTGATGTATCGAAATTTTTTAGTTATCGTTACATGAACTTGCGATATATTGATATTTAAAAAAAATACATCCCTAGACATTCAGCTTTCAATTGAAATAATACAATTTAAACACCATTAATTAATAAATCTACAATAAAATACGTTTAGTACTTATTGTATACAGAATTTACTCCGTAGAGGAAATGTATACAGCATTGATTAAGCAAACATGACATTTAATACTTAAGGGTTACAAGTAGACCAACCCTGTCATTAGTTGTTAACAAGTTGTACTCTTGGGGGTGTATAATTCGCCTTAAGGGTAAGATTTAACTTGTGTAACGTCCATCAACAACTTTATTTTATTTATTTATCAACAACACATTTATTTTACCTACTTACAACCTTTCTGTATTTAACCTTCACCCAGTTATCCTTTTCTCCGCCAGACGTCGACTCCGTACGGTATCTGAAGCCGTAACACTACATTAGAAGGCCATAGCATCCCACAACCGATCAGCTGTTCTCTATCTATTCAGTTAAAATTTTTGCTTTGTCATAAGTTGGTACTAGTAGGTCAGCCATTAGACCGTTACGAACGAAAACTCTTCAGACGCTGTTAAGTGGTAGAAATGTTGCTAAACTTTTGATAATTTGATCGGGGTAACGTGTGTCGCTGAAGAACATCATTTACTTCTAAACCTTTTGTTTTCGCATACCAGGTACAATATTTCAGCTTTACCTTAGTAGTTATAAGATATTACTTGTAAAACTTAATTAGGTTATTTCCACTTTTGCTTCATGTACAACTTCCTAACTCATTTTGTTCAATTTATTAGAGAAACCTATATATTTCTTTTTTACAACAGCCTAAACTTAAATGTAATTCTTACAGCCTAAATTTTAAATGTAAATCTGACAGCCTACAAAACTATAAAGCCGATATCATTTTTGTTATTGTAAAGCCTAAACTGATTTCCACAACAAGCCTAAAGTGTTATGCATTAATTAACTATAACTGTGTAGTATGTCTACAGTATAACAGATTTTGAAAACTTTTAATAAGCTATAAGCAGAATATATGGCTGATATGTAACTAAACGTTAACATTTCTTTTATGTTACCATGTGGGTTACCTAACATGTACAGACAGTGTTATGCAACATTACGCATGTTATATTAACAAAAGAACTATCATTTTATGCTTATTTAAATAACTGCAAGTTTTCTAAAAAGGAAATTGTTATCTGTGTTATACAGTTAAACTGGTGCAAGTGCAGGGGATGTTTAATGCAATGAGATAACCTGCTACTACCACTATTAGAAAAGGCCTACCTTGCAACTAAAGAAATGGAATACCTAATCAAAATATTTTTCTACTGAGTTTTAATTAGAGACAGAAGTTAACTTAAAAAACGAGAACTATCTGCTTTTGTTCTTTTCTTATGTTAAGTGTTAAATAGGCTGTATTTTTGAAAATAATTTTTGCACATGTGTACTATTTAAGATATGTTAGTATTAAATAAATTGGGAGGAGCAAGCTAGCACATTTCGGACCTTAGCCCTTAAGGGCTGCATATTAGAAATTTTACAACCTTTTTTTTTATATATATATAGAGAGACGTCTCATAATTAATTTTGTCTATTTATTTAATTATTTATAATTACCTTTTAGAGTTGGCCAACGACAAATATATATATTTTTTCTTAAAACAAATCCATGGTATTTCATGTTAAACTTTGTAACTTGTAAATCTTCTGTATAATTTCTGTAATTATTATTAAAAGGGAGGGTTTTTGAATTTTATTTTTTTGGGAAGGGTTTTTAAATTAAATTTAATAAAATATATATGTTTTCTTTTTTTAAATCTCAATCTTTTTTGTATTAAGGGCATATTAATTATCTTGTTGTATTAAGGGCGTATAAACTTTTATTTAACTTGGTTAATAAACCTAAAATTATACATATTTCTATGGTTTATTGAGGTAACCTTTAGGTATCCTGTGCATTGTAAGAGATAAGCTGAAATATTCCTACTTTTGGTGATATTTAGATTCTAAGGTAAGTCTTGAACAGTACCAATCTATGTGGCCCAGTATCGTTTCCGTTCCCTTAATTATTCTTTTTGTAAGATTGGTACACTTGTTGTTAATATCGTGTTCATCCCCTACTCAGGTTACCTAGACAATAAATTGTATTACACCCTCTTTGAAAGTAAGCACGAGTTTAAACATTTGCTTTGTAAATAAATTGTATTCGTAATAAATACATTTGCATTTAATGTATTTATTGGGAAAGATGAGCCATTTCAGTGACTCCTATGGTGAGACCCAAGATCGGGAGTTGTCAATGAGCACTGATCATGGTCCCCCGAAAATGTTTGGGGTGTCATTAATAATGATGTGCATATGTGTTGCTACTCTAACGGTGCACTCTTCACCCGATTAGGTTCAAATTTGGTACACTCGTTGGTTTTCTAAGTCACTTGGTCGAGTTCGTTTGCCCAACAAATTCAACAAAAAAAAAAGCACTTTTTTGACAGAAAGTATCTATTTTTTAGATTTTTTATTCTAGAATAAAACTGTTTTGGGGTTTTATCTAAAATAGGCCAGGTGGTAGGGGTTGTTTTAGACCAAAGTTCCAGTAATTTACAATACGGCTGATTTTTTTTATAAGTACATTAACCCTTTGTTGCTTGACGGTACTTTTAAGTACCACCCAATTTAACTGCCTTTATAGAAGGTAACAGTGGCTTTATCTACAAGTTGAGCCATGGAGGTACTTTAGAGTACCATTGCAGGTCTGTAAAACATCAGGTCTACACCTAGTTTCAACAAATGCCACCAGAAAGCAGGACTTGCTTGGCTAGTGCTTGCTTTCAATTGACAATTTATATGGTGTGATTTCCCCAATTTTTTAAAACATGTTCTAGTCTTTTATTTGTCAGTATTTTGTATTAAAAGTTTAGCATATTGCTTTAAATTAATTACTTAACTTAATAAGAACTGATCTAAGTTATTATTATAAACCTCTCACACATACAAATTAGACAGATTAAAACTTAAAAGCAACCAAGCAAACTTCCTATAACCGCTTCTAGATGGTGCTGTCAAACTATCTTTTACTTTACACGGAATATTTATACCGATAGTAAAGTAACTGAAGTTTTGTTAATTTGTCATTTTTCTTTCATGAAGCCGTAGTCTAGTGGTAAGATGCCGAGTTCGAATCTAGGCTAGGGAGACCAGATATCTAATCATATCTGTGGTTTGAGGGTAGGAGGGCGGAAGTAAAGCAAACGGTGGTTGGCTCGCTTCCAAGCTGACGGGATATGACTAGATATCTGGTCTCCGGGTGGGGCTGTTTTGCGTAATTTTACTAAGGTATTTATATATGTATATATATGATTACTAAAAAAAACCAGTAAAAAAAATTAAAAAATATTTTTTACCTTAGTTAACCTTAGTTAATCACAAAAATAAATAAATATATAGTTTTTCAAATTTTATCACTTCTTGGTCCTCAAAGGGTTAAAGTATGTAGATTAACATAAAAAATGTTTACCAGTCCATTGATTTCCCAAAGTCAAAAAAAAAAAACGAAAAACATTGGTTTTCTATAATCCTTAATATTTCAAGCTGGGATGAAGATATAGAAAAATAAAAAATACCACCGTGTAGAGGAAGTATTTTTCAATAAAAAAGGTCATGTGTATTTCTTTCCTCCGAGCAATGGTTTGTCTGGAAAAAAATCTATAATGCAGGTATGTAGGCCTACTTTTCAGCAGGGGAAATCACTAAAAGTTGAAATCTCATTCATATATGAAGCGTTGGCTTATTCTAAATTGGCTGAATTTTAATATATCTAATTGAAACTTGAAATAGGAGTTAAAATATATATTTTAAATATTTATGCTGAGTCTCTGAGCAACTTCGAAGTGCAAACTCGCAAAGCGAGCGGGAAGAATGGGGCTGTAGGCTAAGGTGCAAACAAAATCTACTAGTATATTTCGTACACACAGGCATCTAAGTATCACCTTCGTGAGTAGACCAATTTTTCAAATTGTTAGTTGAAACCCTAACACTTATAAACTTAATTTTGGAAATTCGTCCAACTTACGTCAGTGATTCCTGCGTGATCGAATTATTTATATGTCCCTTAATTTGCTCGAAGAGATAACAGACATTGTTCATATACATTTTATATACAAGTAATTCAAATTGTAATAGAAGTGAGATGCAGTACGTTACGAAGCTTTAATGTAGCTAAGGTGTGATTTATAAGCTATTGTGTAAAGAAGTAGAGAGGACCATCCAGACTGATTTATAATTTGAGGCTATGGTACTTTTATTTACTCAATTTAAAACTGGACCAATTAGGACAAAGGCTTTTTCAATATGTTTACTTTCAAAATAATTTTATACGATAATCACTCGGCCTGTGTACCATTTAAAATTTCTTCAAAACTACCACCCCACCCCTATATATTTCTTTTGGGGCACTGGGATTTGAAATATATTTTCCTTTGAATATTTTGATGCGAAAGTGTGATTTGGTCAACTACTCGTATCAAGTGGTCTGATACGTCCTATGTATAAAAACTTATTTATGAAAGGCCCTTCGTCTCACTGTGCAACTTTTCAGGGGGGAAACGATTTATCAAATTTTGGTGACAAACCAAAAGAAAACACATAACACTACTAAATATTACTAAAAATCCGTGTACATTTTTAATAATTTTGTATACAGGGTGGACCAGCTAAAATGTGACAATAGCTAACTTTTAAAATACGATTCGGACAAAAATGTTTAAATAGAACATCTGCCCTTAATTTTTGAGACCTTTTGGACCGTGTATAAAATTTTTTCAAAATCCACCATTTTGAACCCAAAATGGCGGCCAACTTCATTTTTTTAAATAGAAACCCCCCATTTGTATGACATTTTTGAATTTTATGGGCAATTTTAAGACTTTTTTGTTCTTTACATTTTTTTGATAAACCTAACGGTTCTCCTGTAAAATGAAGTCGAAGTTTCATTTTCTTACAGCTAATCACTCATAAAGGTTACAATAACCAACTTCTAAACCATGCTTCGGACAACAAACTTTTTTGGGGCACTTGCCCTTAATTGTTGACACCTCTTGGACCATACATAAAAAATTTCAAAATAGTTAGGTCTACAGGTAAACAAAAATAAACATACTCTTTTTATGTTACAATACTTTATCAAAGTTATTTTATCATGGTGTACATTCAAGCAAAATGACATAAAATGACTCTAAATGTAAAAAATAGTTTACAAGAAGTGCTCGAAATGATGTCCTTCCATTGCGATGCAACTTATCATTCTTTCATGGAAATGTTGTCGAACTCTTTGCAGCATCAGTGGTGTTACTAGCAAACAGGCCTGTCTAATTCTTTCTTTCATGTTGTCTCTTGTTGTGGGCGCGGTTTCCATGACTCGTTCCTTAAGAAATCCCCAGAGGAAGAAATCCATGACAGTAAGATCTGGCGAGCGAGCTGGCCAGCTTACAGGTCCTCCTCGTCCTATCCATTTTTCTGGATAGAGTTGATCCATCATAAGCCAACAGCGAAGTGCGCCGGGGCTCCGTCATGTTGCATCCTCATGTTGTTCCTGACATGTAGTGGTAAGTTCTCCAGAAGCTGAGGTAGGATGTTGAACAAGAAGTCAGAGTACATCGGGCCGTTCAAATGTCCTTCAAAAAAGTGCGGACCAATTACACAATCACCAATAATACCACACCATACATTCAGAGACCAAGGATGTTGATGAGGAACACCTCTCATCCAGTGAGGATTAACTTCGGCCCAATAATGCATGTTATGGCGGTTAACTTGCCCTGTGTTGGTAAAGGTAGATTCGTCGGAGAACAATACACTGTTGAAAAACAAGGGCTCTTGTAGATGTTTTTGACGTGCCCAACTGCAAAAAGCTACCCGATTGTTGAAGTCATTGCCGTGCAAGTCTTGGAGCAATGAAATGTGGTAGTCGTGAAATTTAGCTGATTTTAAAATTCTTAAAACAGAAGTTTTACTAATGCCACTTTCAGCAAAAATCTTCCGACTGCTAGATTGAGGTTGTACATTAACATATGCTAATACATTAATGGAGTTATCTTCATTCGTTACAGTTTTAGCCATTTTTTTATCAGTATGAATAGACCCATTATGAAGAAACCTGTTCTTTAGTCTTAAAAAGGCCATTCGAGACTTTGGTGGTTGGTTTGGAAAACGCACCGAAAACAAATTTGCTGCATCTCTGTAGTTTCCTCTACACTCTCCTAATATGAGGAACATACTGTAAGCTTCTTCATATGCATTCATTTTGCAAATACAACTCACACAAAAACACAATAAATTTGAAAGTCAGTACCTTAGAGGTTAACAGTACTGTGGTATAAACTAGATAAAAAGGCAGCAATGAAGAATCCGGAAACAGCTGTTGCATTGTTGTAAAAAGATAACCAGCGTGACTGCTTCATTTCAAAGGCGTTTTAAATACAAACCACTTTAACAATACTAATTTTAGTATATGTCCTAAATTGCTCAATTGCGTTTGAAAGCTTTAATTAAATTTTATGGGAGAGTGATGGTTTCATATTTTATTGTACTAATTTGATTTAAAAAAAGTTTGTTGTCTGAAGCATGGTTTAGAAGTTGTTTATTGTAACCTTTATGAGTGATTAGCTGTAAGAAAATGAAACTTCGACTTAATTTTACAGGAGAACCGTTAGGTTTATCAAAAAAATGTAAAGAACAAAAAAGTCTTAAAATTGCCCATAAAATCCAAACATGTCATACAAATGGGTGGTTTCCATTTAAAAAAATGAAGTTGGCCGCCATTTTGGGTTCAAAATGGCGGATTTTGAACATTTTTTATACACAGTCCAAAAGGTCTCAAAAATTAAGGGCAGATGTTCTATTTAAACATTTTTGTCCGAATCGTATTTTAAAAGTTAGCTATTGTCACACTTTAGTTGGTCCACCCTGTATATAAATTAGTATAACTTACCACGGTTACAAAATTAGTGACACAATACCATAATCAAATTAACTGTTATAGGGTATATAACAGCTAAGAATAACATGTCACAATGAATACAAAAACTACTTTTCGATTTATAAATGTTACTAACAGATCGTATTCTGTTTGATGTATTACGGCGTTGTTATTCCCAGGCCCAGTTATTCATTGATTTTAATTTTAAATTGGTTCCACTCGCTGGAAGGATGGCGAGGATATCTGTCGTGCCATTCCTTTAGTTTTATATACAGTAGATTTTCTTGATTTACAGTGACCAAGCGTGTTCTGGTCACTAGTAAGTTCGAATAAGCGAACGTCATAGGAGGTTGAAAAAAGAACTTAATAATGTAGGCTGTTACTTTTACTATTAAATTTAATAAAAAACGAACATCCCAAAGTAAGAAGATACGTAAAATAGAATATCACAGTAAAGTTTAAAAAGTCTAAACAAAATGCTCCCGTCTTTACGATGGATAAAAAGTGCCTGCGAATAGAAACAAAAATCAGTTCTCCATACTGCTGGAAAATCGCATTTTTTCATTTCAAACAGTTTATTTTGTCAGATTAATTTTGCCTTTCAAACCATTTGAGTGCTACATTATGGGCTTCGATGGCTTTTTCATGAGATGGTTTGGGATCTGGCCACAAAGCTTTGGTTTCTTAATCTTCAGTTTTGTCGACAACTTTTATCAGTAACTCTTGAAGAACCCGAGCATCATTTCATTATTTACAACTCATTATCCTTACTGATTATACATTCCATGATACTTTCATTCAATCCATTGTATTCATAGTGACTGGAAAAATTTAAATATAACTTTTGTACAATCTGGATTCCTTCAACCTTCTATGGTTATCGTATTGATTTTCTACGTTCTTCGATATCTTATAACTAGTCCATAAAGATGCAAGCCACAAACAAATCTCAATCGTCCACAACACCAATGTGTGTTTCGTGTTTTTTCTTTGAGAAAAGCTTAAGTACTAATATTCCTTTTCCGTAACTTCTTTAAATACATAATTACTCTACTTCCATTGGTTACAGAATAGGTGTTGCGTTGGATGGCAAGAATATAATGTTGAATACAATTCACAGTAAATTGTATTAACTCATTATATCTTCCATTTAAGATGATCTATACTATATTGCACGGGAATAATTACTACTAGTTAATAGTATATTATAACACTAGTACCCATGGGCGGATTCAGCCGGTTTTCAAGGAGGCTGTATCCTATCCGGGGGGGGGGGGGGGGGTAATAGAATAATTTTGTTAGAATACGGTGCTTGAAAAGACTATTTCATGCTTTTCCCAAAAATGGAATTTCATTGCAACAAATTGTAGAGAATAAATCATAAAATTGAACTGTATACTTAGAAATTTTAAATGGCCTTATTAGAACAACAGTTGTTACTAAACAAAAATCTGACAAACCTAAAATATACAGTTCCAGCCAGACGGTAAAAGGTAACGGCTTAACGGACCTAGGGCGTTGAAAATGTACATATTTCACGGAAATTCCCGAATAGCCTCGGAACACTAAACCAGGTTTTCCTTATATCAAACGAAAATATAGAACGTGCACTTTAAATAGCTATAAAAATCATTATACAAATATATCGATTTGTAATAGATACATCGATTGCAAAATGTGCTTTCTCATTGGTTAAAAACTGTCCAATTGTTAGGGTTAACAGAAAACTTCATATCTAAGAAACTATAAATGTGACAAATGATTGGAAGATCGTGGTAGGAAGTTCAAATCTTGACGATCCCATAGGTGTCCTTATCTTCTTCTCAAAACAAGTCTGTTTAACGGTTATGTGCCTTTAAAAAGTGATGAGTTTGAGTCATTTGCTTGTGCTTTCTCGCGCGGCATCAGTTGATTTATACTACAATATTACAACGATGATTACAATTTTAACATACGTTTTGGAAAAATTTTGTAAATACAAAATTTAAAGTTTAAAACCTTTCCTTTCCAATGTTTTTTTTTATTTTATTGAGATTGGTTAATATTTAGTTTGTGAAATATTCGATACAAGTTTGTTGTGTGAGACTACTCAATAAACAAAACAAAAATATAATAACCCAAAGGGGGGGCTGTAGCCCCCCCCTGGATCCGCCAATGCTAGTACTTGAAGTAACGTTTGCTATGATGCAAGGCAACGCCGAACGAATAAAGAAGCGATCAATTACAAAAAAAAAAAAAAAAACACTTTAGTTACAATTCATGAACGTCATGTTTTATCATATTGTACTAGAATTAGACGAGCACCTAATTAATTAAATTACATTATACATTTGTCTACAGATTTTAAACGTGATTTATACCCCATGCGCGACAGTGCTGCTATCAGTTGGGGAGCAGTTGAACATTTTGAGTTGTTTTAAGTTTAAAGTACCGCAATGCATTGTTTACGTGCGATAATTTTTGGTCATAGTACATTAAAAAAGTCAGCTGATTATTGAATCAGCTGACTTTTTGATCAAGTAGTGAATTATTACAATAAAGAGTCACTTTGCGGACGTAACGCTTGCATTCAAAACATCATTTTATAATGCAGTATGATTTAAAAGATTTTATATATGACTATTAGGGTTTTACATAATTATTCTTCTCGTTAATATGTACGTTTCTGACCTACAATTATTCTGTTGTCTTAAATAATTTATATTCATAACACGAACACAAAACTTTCCTTCGATTGAACATATGAACTGAAGGGAGCAATGTTTAAAATAAATATAGATTTTTCTAAAGGAAATAAATGTTTAAAAATTGTCTAAACAACGTCGTTTCAAAACTTAAGGTTTACGGGTATTATTATTGAGGAGTTGGATTTAAACCACGCTGAGTTTGTTCCATTGTCAGAAAATAAACACATTACGATTGTGACCGACATATATTCCACTTACACCGGGACATCTCACCGCATCCGAGACAGGAAGAGGGTTTTCTTGTTTTCTGCTCACACATAAACTGTTCAATCATCATCCGTTAGACGGAGACACTTGTGATGTGAGATCGTCATGATTCATTTTCTTCCCTGGATTTTCTACTTTTATTCTGTCTACGTTTTATAAAGCATTGCTCGAAATCATAACAAATTTGAAGAGCGTAAAAAAGGTTTTTGTATAGGGACGGTTTATGTCAATTTATAATACAAAATATCACGCTATTTTTCGGTTGAAATGTGTGGATGGAAAATGTGAACATTTTTTATTATTTCGAAAATAAAAGTCATCTGTAGAGAAATTTAACTTTGATAGCTTCTCCGTTTCTAAATTTTATTATAATACCAGTTTAAGGGTTTCTTGTATTGTCTATATTGCTCGTGTTCCCGTGTTGAAAACAAGTACTTTAGGTAGCATTAAAAACTAATACGTTTAAATTTAAAGAGCTTAAATTTAGTACACCCTATTTAAACCTTCTCAGACACCCCGTTTCCCCTATAATAAACAATATAAGTGCTAAGTATAGATTATTAAAATTGGGAAACAACTTGAAATAATCCGACACAATTCACGATATTTAAAAATATTTTTTTCTTTAAAATTAAAAAAAATGTTTATTGTTTTATTTAGATTCAAATATATTAAGTAGAAATGTTTCTTCCTTTTTTACAAGAGCAACAAGTATTTTAAGTGAATTCAATAAGTCAAAGATTTAGTACAAAATAATCTGTTTTACAAATACACACTCTTATTTTTATTAATACGTTAACTTATTTTAAATCAAGTTATAACTATAAATTAAGGCTCGGCAGGAGTCAAAAATATTTCCGAGTTTACCGCAGCTCACAAGTGGCGGAACTATAAACTACTAGTATTGAGTTAGTGTGCGTTTCATTCTCCCGCTAGCAAATATAAGGCAGAACCATAAAGACGGAAACAAGAATGTTACAGACGTAACCCTGACTGTAAACGTACTGAAATGAGCATGCGTGACAATGTATGTATGTGTTGTTATACACAGATTTCTTTCACACACTCAAAATTAACGGATATTTTATTTTTCTGGTATTTCTCAGCTAGCAACAATTTGATGTGGTAACCGCCAGAGTGCAATCAAAACACTCCAGTAAGAACAAAAATTCGGGGTGTACATGCTTCCACAATAAAGATAAAAAAAAATTAACCAAATCTTTTCAAATTACTTTTATTTGAAAGGTCGAAACGTGGATTTTCAGTTAAAAACTAATTCTAAAAAACCAAATGATAACCGCATTCAGACTATCCTAACCTTTAAAACTACTTCATATTTAGAATACTGTTCTGATCATTATTAATCAAGTAGTCTTGTTACTCGTTCAACAATTGAATTGCTCTTTTGGAATTTGAAATTCAAGATGGTGGCTCGGTGTGTCAAGCCTTAAGTTATACAGCTACTAACTTTAATTTTAAACTTCTGCAATCTATTCCTTTAAAGATAATGTCAGAAATTTTAATATCAGTCTTTACAAACCGACATTGGTACCAACTGTTGAACATTATCACCACTTGCTCTAATCAAGCGTTAAAACCAAATTAAACTTGTGTTGGATACGGCAAACTTTGTACCACAGTTCTAATCTAGTTACCATATTGCCAAATGTTCTAAATACTCGTACTAAATATATTATTTTATTGTTTAAAAAATGTTGTTTCTAAGCTCGTATTTTTACAGTTGTGTTCAGCAATTTGCCATTATTTTTGAAAACTGAAAATAATACATAGCGTTTTAAAAGTACAATCAACTGTTGTTATCAAGTGAAACACTTAAGCTAATACATATAGTTTAAACATGGCTACCATGTAAAATTTGTATTGCGAAATATTTCTAAAACCACTTATTTTACACAAAAATTTAAGAAACAAAATCAAAATACATTTTTAATAACATTTTACTATCTCACTATTGTAGTATAGAGAAAGTATAGTGATCGCAAAAAAATCGATGTTGAGATTTTTGTGGAAATATCCGTTTTGGGACCCCCTGAGTAGAAAAAAGAAGTTTTTACAAAATATTCTATCGATTTCAAACAAATTTGCACCAGACATGTCAAAAGTAGGCCTGTATAGATGCACGAAAAACGGTTTTGAAATTTTTTGAAAAACAAATCCCTTTTGAGCAAAAAAAACAAAAAACTCAGTTATTATTTTTTTATTCAAAAACGTCTATAACGTTTTGATAAAATTTGGCTTACCTATTTGTAGCCTTTAATGTACCCTACCATTTGCAAGAAACCGCACCTTTCTAAAAATTCTCGTTTAGCTAATAATAATAATAATAACTGATTTTTTGGCGTTTTTTAGCCATAAAGGGTGTTCTTCTTCAAAAATTTTGAAAATGTTTTTTCGTGCATCTATACAGGCCTACTAGACATGTCTGGTGCAAATTTGTTTGAAATCGATCAAATAGTTTTCGCTCTAGCTTTGTATAGAACCTACGTACAGACAGACATTTTGTAAAAACCTCTTTTTTCAAAACGGATATTTCCACAAAAATCTCAACATCGATTTTTTTGCGATCATTATACTTTCTCTATACGAAAGTAAAACGTTGTTTTTAGGCTAATAATTAGCTTAAGTTTTTAAATGTACACAATTACGAAGAAATTATGTCATCATTTTTTTTTTATAGATCGATTATCTTTAGGCCAAAAGAAACGACAAAAACCTTATTTATTTTGTTTGTCATTAAAAGAATAACATATTTGTCTCTTGTAAATTTTTTTATAAGTTAATGGGTTTCATGATTTTTACTTTAAAAATGTATAACAGAATTTGAAATAAATTCTTGGTGTAGTAACTCAATAAATAAGAACTCAATAACTTATCTATTTCTAGAATTACATTGAGTTTTTGTAAAAATACAAGATGGTTTATTGAGACTAAACTAAGACAAATTCGAAAAAAGGTTACTGAACATTTGTGGTTAGTTTCAATGTACACAATACGATCCTCTATATCCAGCTAAGGGTTTTAGTGACACCCTGAATAAGAACAGGTAATTTTTAAGCTGTTTCGTGACACGACTTCTTGATCTTTTGCTATTTTATCGTCGTCAAGTAATCAGTTTTAGCATCCAATTTTTAATTTCTACTACCGATATTTTACCTAAACATTTTTCAGCGACTTTTATTTTAAAATTATAGTATAATATTCTAATATTCCTTAAGTGCACATAACGTTGAAGCTGGTTGATATTGTGTAGGCAACGCTGCGCGCAGCATTTATTTAATACTACTGCGCATCGTTGTATTAGTTTGACCATCTGTCGCCAGGGCGCATCAACACCACTCGGCTAATCAACGCACATGCCAGACTCGACTTGGTTTAATGGATTTCATAACGTTTTCAGTGGAATTGCTCATATGGAGGGTGACGATTCGACAATGACACCGACTGTAGCCATTCACGTTCCAGTTTGTATTAGCTTGGTGACAATATCACTTCTAAATTATCTTCGTTATTATTTACGCCATTTGTGTGACGCGTTGTAACGGAACCCTAGCAATTTCGTGAAGTCTGCCCGTGTGTCGACCTCGGATTACTTTAACAATCCCAACAACAGAACTGAATAGAAATAGAAAAAAAAACATTCGTGTATGGTGGTTACAAACTCTTCAGTGGTTACAAAAATGTATTTGTTTAGTGTTTGAATATCGTTGTAACCAAGATAGGCATCGTTTTATAATTCCTTCAAATTAAATTAAACAAGTAATTTTAAAATAATACTAGAGTGCTCCGCCCACTGCTCTCTTCGCTCGCCTCGAAGTATTGCTGGATCCACGAGTATATATATATATATATATATATATATATATATATATAAAGATTAGGTACCATTTGGCTGCCTTATATGGCACGATTTGCATTCGATTTGGCGGCTGGTTCTAAATGGAAGCCGTATACGGCCGCCAAATTGCAGACCCTGTTATTCTGTCTTATAATGATGATTAATGACGAATAAAATTGATTTGTATTGGCAGTCAAATGGGACCCTAGTGTATATTTTTAGTTCCAAAAAGTTATGTCTTGGAGTGCTAGCATCGCTACGGTTCACAAGTGGATATTCATTTTATCAATATTTGGCGCAAATCTGGCGGCCGAGGTCTGGCAACGCTGCAATGAGACACTGCATCCTGTTTTAACGGATGTGGCTCGAAGCTCTGTCTCTCGTTTGCAGGAACTCCTGATTATTTCCTTATTTTGAAAAACTCTGCCTCTAAGGTTGTTTTTATATTGGATTTTTATTGACTAAACGATGGTTTCTGTTTCTTTCTTTCGAATCATCGCTCTTCTTTTTCTCCGCGGGTCTGTGTAGCTGTATAAACATAAACTATATGACATAAATACAGGAAATAACTATCAGTATATTACCTGCTTTTTAGTCCGTCGTGTGACTTCTTTGATTCGTTTTACTACGACGCGTTTCGAGACCGTAGTCTCATTATCAAGTAAATAATATATTACTTTCGGGTATTATTCAGGGTGTCCACCAATCTGGAAAACCTGGAAAACCGGGAATTATACGTGATTTTTTACTACCGGGAAAAATTCCGTGAATTATGCGTGATTTTTTTGATAAACCTGGAAATTTCAAAATATTGTCAACACACAACGAAGTCACCGGCCGGCCGTCGCTAACAACGCGCCAGCTCGGCCGATTATTGTGTAACTAACGTAACTAACTTTGGTCTTGAAGTTAAAAACTTTAGCTTGTGTTTAGAGGTTCTGTTATTTTGATGTGGCTGTTTTAATAAATGGTAAATACTTTAATTAATTCCGATGTCTGATTATTAACTGCACACCTAAATATTATTACTAGTTGATTCAAAATACACTTATGGAAAACTGAATTGTATTTGTTTTACTAAAGTTAAATATTTTATTTTATTTTTGACAATTTGTAGCGCATCGGGGTTCACGTTTTTTGGTTAAAATTTTTAAAATATTAGTACATAATTTTGAAAATTCAGTGTGTACTATCGTTTTATACGTTTTTGGGTACGGGAAACCCGATG
>JAGFPH010001936.1:0-11316 GCA_018207615.1 Philaenus spumarius
GTTTATGGATAGCGAGATTTATAAAGAATTCATTTTAATTTCAGATTTACAAACTGGATTTTTTGTAATAAAAAAATTCTCGGAATAATCTTTAATAATTCAATACACGTGAAGGGTCCAGAGGGCAGACCATGTTCAACCACATTTTACAGCAGATTAAATGTAAACTTTACCAACTTTTGTTTAGTTTTCCCGTGGAAAAATATCCTATTCCATCGTAGCAACAAGTTTATTCAAAAAGTTATTAACATGTTTGAAATTATGAAACCTAAAATTTCCAATGCTTTTAGTGTAATGATATAATTTTTTTTTAACATGGTGCCTGAAGGACTAAACATGTTTTACACCTGATATTGTATAACAAGTTATTAATAGCGATCTAAAAAACAATTTGTTTTGTTACTGTGTAAAAAATACTACAAATATTAATAGTCTGCATTAAATGATTAGCTTTTTCATTTTAAATGATTTTAAATTTGCAAGAGGTAATTCATTAAAATACTTACATTTGATTTCTGTTGCATAGTTTTCTAGACTTGAATAGTTGCAGATTTGATTCTTTGCCTTAGTTATTTTCAGAAGTCTTATAAACAAAACCATTAAAATTAGCATGGATAAATTTTTACGTTTGAGATTAGGTTAGGTTAGATTATGGTCGACTTGAGCCTCAATTATAGTAAGTAGCAATAGCTATTGATGTTTTAGTCACCATGCTTGTAAAAATGTTTCTCTTTGTTATAAAAGGTTTCTCAAGGATATAAAAGGTTCTTTTGTTATATTCAAGGTTTGTTCAATGTTATAAATGATCAAAAACTGTATTTTTTCGTTTATTGTTTTACTCATATGAAAATTCCTTCTTCCATCCCCTCTGGTTGACTTTGCATCTTTAAGTCCTTATTTTTTGCTCTATTTTGGACTGTTGAAAGCATATGAGTCTCTGACCATAGTACAACATACCTAACTTTGTAGCCTTTACGCCAGGTTATTTTCTGTGAACTTTGAAGAAATTGATAGGCCGTGTAAGGCATCCAACCTTCTTGCGATACAGAGTGTCCGAATGTGTCGTCCCTTTTTGGTGTTTTGGTCTACTTCGATTAGTTGAAATGCTGATGGCTTAACCTTGCAATTACGCCAGGATTCGGCTCAGTCTTTTGAGGAATATACAATGAGTTTTTGTCACATTCATTAAAATATTGGCATTTTACTGGAAAGCACATGCAATAGTGTCTAGCTTAAGTTAATTTGTTAATTGGAACTTAAGTTCCTGGTTGGAAACAAGGAAAAATATAATTTTTGTCCTGCACATGAGTCGCAGTATGTCTGTTACTTCGGGATCTACTGTGCGTCCGGACTTTAGTTGGCAGTACGGGAAATCTATCTAATTCATTTCATATGAAGTTTCCGTACTACTACCCGCACTGCTGACATCGACCGCTCTATGAATTCACTGAATGTGTAGATGATGACGTAATTTTGTAAATGGTATCAAATTAAAGCTAGTAAAACTGTCTTTCCTCATGTGACACCAAGAAATGTATAAACATTTGTTACATATTTTGTATAGGCTTTCATAACTGAAACGCAACTGAGAAAGACATAATAAATGTAGTAAGCGAGTATTTAAAAAAATGTTCGGCCTAACTTTTTCGAGCGGAAAAGTTGTACAAAAATAGATAAATTTAAGTTTTGTAATTTTACTTTTTTTTTGGACTGCTTAGTTTAGGCAGTAGGAGCCGCAGAAGTCAAGAGTTATCATTGTGTATTTGTAAATGGCACGGTGCCATTGCAGTGTTTCTGATTGCCTTTGTATAAATTTAACAGTTTTATACTTTTTACACTAATGTACCTATTTATGTAATGTAGTTTCACATTACATTTTAAATAACACTAAAATGTGCACCACTGTATCGATAAACAAACCCTAAACCAGCCGAGAACAAACTAATACCGAACAATGAAATGGGACAGAAGAGGAATATATTCCTTATCTGTTTACAGGAAACGCCAGAGCATTGGGTTATTTCTGTTGTCACAACACTTAACTGGGCCAAAACTGTTCCTTCATAACAAAAATAATATTTGTAGTCTTGGTTTTCTTTATTTGTGTATGGTTACTTCAAAACAATCTTATAACATACTGTAGACTGTATTCCTTTTTTGTTTGTTTATTACATAGCCATAGTTGTACTTTATAGACATTTAATACTTCTTAAATCATTTTTATATTTCTGTTCACAATACTGAATATAAGTTGAAGACAAGGTGGTAACTATAACTTGTGAGCATTCTTTTTAATGCATCTGTGAGTAACTATAACGCCTTTGTCGGCATCAGACGCGTCGCGGCGACAGATAGTCGCATGTTGTCAGGACAGGTAGTAGATCCGCAACCGCCCATATGTCCTGCACTGCCAACTAAAGCCCGGACGCACTGTAGTACGTTACACAAAAAGTGATGTATAAATGTACATACTTCATCGGTTCCTTTGTTTAAAACACATTCAGTATTTACGTTATATACACTTTGCCATGTTGAAAGAACATGAATATTAAAAAGGTATTTAGAGAGTTGGCGCTTTAAATTAAGTTTGTCGCAGTATTTGATAAAAACGAAAGTCTTGATCAATTTTGTGATGCTATCAATGGATTTCACTCCACGATAAAGTTCATTAAGGAAATTGAAAAAGACTGTAACTTACCGTTTTTAGATGTGAATGTGTTTAGGGAAAACAATGTTTTGTCATTTAGTGTATATAGAAAGCCCACGCATACTGATAGATATATAACGGAGGACTCACACCATTCTCCAGCGCATAAAAGAGCCGCTTTTAATTCTATGGCTCACAGACTGGTTAACTTGCCGTTATCTAAGGATAACTACGAGAAAGAACTGAAATATATGTATGGTGCTGCGATTTTTAATGTGTATTCTAAAGAATTAATAGACAACATAGTAAGAAAAATTAATTTAAAAAAAATCAAGGAATCAAGGTGCACTCTTGTGAGCAACAAGCCCCAACAACGATGGGTTAAAACAACGTTTGCCCCACCATTGTGTAATGTTGTTAGAAAATCGTTAGCGAAATATGCAAATTTGAAGTAGCTTTGACGGCTGATAATAATCTTGGTAAGATGTTGGGGTAATCCTAAAGACAAAATTCAAGAACACGACAAATCCGGAATTTACTGTATTAACTGCGAAATGTGTCCTAAAAAGTATATAGGTCAAACCATAAGAAGCATGAAGATACGAGGTAAAGAACACTTTTCTCATTTAAAATATAATAGGCCTGATAAATCTGCTATGGCTAAGCATTGTTTAGATGAAAATCATCATTTTAAAATAGAAAATTCTAAACTGTTAAAAAATGTAACTAAACCCCACACATTGGACTATTGGGAAACTTTTTATATTAACAAATACCGTAACATAATTGTGAATAATGAATTAGGTCCTTTACAGAATTCTTTATTAATGTAATAATGCTATGTTTTGTTAAATATTAATAGTTTAGCAATCTTATTTAAGTTATATTGTTATTGTTAAGATATTTGATTAACGGTAGGCGGTGGTTACCGCCTTAACATAGGTTTAGGACACGCCCCCTGTAGGGTACGCCCCTTCTGGTTAGGTATTTATACGGTGTGTTGTCACACTGTTAGATCAGTTATAGTTTGGTTACTGTAGCCCGTGCATCACTGAGGATGGCGACATTGTCGTTGAAACGCGTTTGAGGTTAGTAAACGTATTTATTGTGGGATTTTGTGTTCAGGTTTTATTTTATCTAAGTTACTTTCTCACAAGTCAAGCTCATTAGTTATTTATTAAGTTTGTTGAAATAAATTTTGCAGACTGCCAATTCTTTCAGTCTATTCAAAAGTATTTTAATGATATTAAATTCAAGTTTATACTTGCCAAATGATTTTTTTTTAGGAATTTGCAAATATATCAATACATCTATAGGACAATATATAATATGTCTCATAATTGTTATCACATGTATACGAAGAATTAAATGACACTACTAAATTATTGTAACACAGTGCACAAATACGGTATGTGTTTATGAAGCAAAATGATTGATAATTAAAATCAAGCATAACTTACTCTTCAAAACGTAAAATAACTAACTTGACAAAGTTTTTAGCACCGTAAAGTGTGGATTAAACATGAACTGGTATACACTGAATTTCGTATATTACTATGTACAACTATAGCTTATTATAAAACTGCAACTGAACATTGTTGATACATGACTTGGTCAGATTCATTATATTTGAAATTGATGGCAGATAGGATGGTTGTTCAATGCATTGTTTTCTTGTAAAGAAAAAATCTGCGGGCAATAAAATGAAACAAGGAACTAGAGCGAAAACAAAACACTCTACCTCACATCATTTCGCTATGAAAGAAGGTAATTTCCTGTTGTCATTTATATACACTGTGCTCCTTTCGTAAATGGAGTTCATGAAAACTATCTATATTTAGTAAATGCAATTAGGTGTTATTGTTTGTAATATTGTGTGCATCGAAGCTCGTATTTTAATCATGTATTCGTTAAATTTCTCAAAGTAAAAACATCCTGGTTACCTTCAGATATATAAATATATATATATCCATATATAGATATATATATATATATCCATATATAGATATATATATTTCTACTAATTATCCGCAAAATTTAGTTTAAGTAACTTTAATTATATTCGTATATCAGATATACTTAAAGTAAAAGTTAAAAAACTCAGTTTTCTTCTATATTGAATTATTAGCAAAATTTACTTCTAGATTAGACTACCAAAGGGATTCATTAATATGTAATGGTTGTAGATAGGCTAGTTACATGATCCAATAAGTAGGCCTACGTTTTATTGCAGGTAAGTTTATGCTCTATATCAATGTGCCAGTTAAATAATTATATCATTTCAATAAATGCTCTTATGTTGATGACGAGAAATAATTAGTACTTCTAAACTTTTAAGTAAACTAGCTGACCCGTGCGAATATTTCGCAAGTTCAGAGTAGGCCTACATTTACCTGATTTAACACGTTGATTTAATTCAGTTAATTAAGTTTATTTATTTACATTGGTTTATAAATAACAGTTTCCCTATACAATCTTACAGTTTAAACAATCTAACTAACAGCTGTTATGCTAGTTAAACAGATGGTTAATAGATGGCGCCTTTCATTAGGAACATACAAAGTATAATATAAACGTTTTTTAATCAATTTTTTTTATTAATACATGAATTTTAAGCTGTTTGTATATTTTTCCAGTGTAGCGGTTAAGGAAAGCTTTAAAATGATGCCTCATTCATGTAATTTGATGATGTATTAAGGAAATTATGGCGTACCGACAAAAGATGGCCTTGAGAAATAATATATGCGATTGTAAACTATGTTTTCTATCACCTGAATTAATTAATTTCCTCTCTGGTTGTCACAATGAACCAATGAAGTTTTGGAACGATATTAAGAACTAAAAACAATGTAAAACAAGAATTGCTACAGTGAAATCCACACTATCAGCTCCCCAGTTTGACATAAATTTGTATTATGAATATAAAATGTAATACCAATAACAATAATCTTGATCTGTAATTATGGCAATACACCAAATGTTTTAAGAAGGCATAGGTTTTCATAAATTGTAATTTTTATATGCTTAAAACTAAATCTTACTTTTATAATTGGGTATTGCCTTCCTTATGAAGTTAGAATATATACATAATTATTGTTCGTGAAACTATTTTAAAATATTGGATAAAATTATTCATATTGGTCTAGGCTGAATATAAATTTAAATGTTTTGGATTTTTTTAAATACTAGTAAACATAATCACCTGATATTACCGTATACAGTTAGTTCTTATATTGTTGCACATACAAATTGCCTAAGCATGAGTTTTTAACAAACCGGTTATTTACTTACATTTTTTTAAACATAACTGAGACTTGGCGTTGTGCCGAAAAGTGTTTAGTTGCAGATTTACACCGCATATTATAAACACACAACTGAAGAATTACAATAGAACAGCAGCTCTCAACTAGGCAATTATTGTATAGATTAAAATCGTTATGTAAGCTTATAGTTTTCTTATAATCCTTTTCTTCATAATTAAATATTTTAAACAATGTTTTATACTTATATCAAATTCATTTGTTACGACAATGTTATTGATAACTTACCTAAAAAGAAAATGTATTGCCATCTCAGCTGTTTTGTGGAATTACTTTTGCTCCGATCATAATGTCCATGCTCTTATAAAAAGTTGAGGTTAAAAAAGCTAGACCTAATTTCATAACATTTATTTGAGATCTGACGTTTATTCTTGAGGTTTTGTTCAGAAAAAATATCTACGCATTTACTCGCGCACAAAAACACGTACCCACACAAAAATTGTTTATGTAGCCACATTACAGAAATTTCACTGTACATGAAATTTAGTAATGTATAGTTCAAACATATTATATATTATAACACTATGCACTCATGAAATATTCATTCTCATATACAGATTTATTGAAAGTATTTAGGGATATTTAATTTAAAAGTGTATTTCATATTATAAACCTATAGCATCTTTTATATTCAAATATATTATTGCGAAGCATTCGAAACGATTACATTTGTTATAGCATTAATTAATCTCATAATGCAGTTCATAGTTAAACTAACAACACAAAATGATATTAACTCATTTTCTCAATAATGGCTTTGTATATCCTGAGTATGTCAATGGTCGTATTACAAAATACAAAATAAAATAAAACTGTATGTATATGTCGATACCGATTGTGCACATATAGTTCCATATAAAATCTTAATTAAAATAAATTAATATTTAGATACTAAAATTATTTGACAGAAATTGGTGGTTCAATTGACCACTATTGTTGACTGCCTTTTAAGACTTATTGTTTTTATCATTGTTCGTGTTAAAGGTGAAATACCATTTATATTATCACCCCATGAGTATATAAAGCTCATAAAATCTATATGTGTGTTTATGTGTATGTATGTTTTCTTCAAGTGAAGTAAATTGAATTATAAATGTTTGTTTCCAAAAATATGCACATAATATATTGCATCCATGTCCTGGGATGAGTTTGATTAAAGTTGAAATAAAACTTTAGAAGGATACACGAAACATTCTCTAGAAAGTTTATGAATTGTATTCAACAGTTAAAACAATTACATTTTTAGTTTTCCTGCTCGAATACTATATATTTTAAATTAAACAATTGTATTATATCGTCTTACATAAATCTTACGAAAAAGAAATAGCAAATAATCAAGGAAAATTAAATTTGTAGTTTGTTGTAAATCGATTTCCACGGTTGCCAACACAACGGAATGTGGTCAATTAACCAATCCTGGCAATCAGTTGACTATAACTGAAACAATTTAATTGGATATTGGACATTCAGATCTTAGAATTTATCGCTACACGTTACAGAATAATTTAATTTATAAAAAAGTCGCACTCGTTTGTTAAAAGTTTTTACCTCATGCGCCTGCCAAATGAAAATCATTGGTTAAGTTATTATTAAAACGTATATTTCAAACTAACTGGCTCGTTTCAAAGTTTCCTAAATCTAAATTAACAGTGCAATTATAATGTATAAACTCTTACAGCATATGACTAGGTAAATGCAAAAGCATTTAATTTCTACTGAAAATCCGCATGACAAAATGTGAAACATTCTTAGAAAACATATTTTGTATATTTAAAATATATTACACAATGCTGTACTAATATATTTATTTATATTACGCCAAAATATTTGAAGAGGAATATTATGTTTTACCAGAAATTTGTCCATGTTATGATAACAAAGGGAATGTGGAACTTAGGTCAAAGTAAATGTTAACCAATGATAAATACACTTATACAGAGACGTAAAATGGATTCTTATAAAATATATAAGAAATGGATTGTAGCGATTATTTAAAAACGAATGTTTTACTAACTTCGAAACCAAAGTATTAATGAAATGTTAATTTTAAATATTGTAATCCTACTTAGTTACAAAATGTTGGATCTCACCTTTAGAGAGATACTGTACTATAAGATATTAATCTGGGATAATACCGTTCGTATAGTTTACCCCTAATATCCAGCCCATGCTGCCTTACATGGCATATTCCTATTATGTGCCAATCAATCAGCTTATAGCCTTGTCCGGTAGGGGATTAGATCAGAAAACAGCAAGCTTGACATTTAAAAATGACAAACAAATAAATCGCTGTAGTATACTACTTTTATTCCTATTATGATATAGCAGTTCATGTAAAGTAAAAAATGATCTGTTTTTGTAAACATATTTAAAATACAACAAAAACAAAGAGATTAAAACAAGTTAAAGGTGTTACAGACAACGAAAATAACAGAACAATACTTCCAGATTTTTATAATAGTCTTGTACCGAATATTATTTTTTATTATATACAAACGAGTAGAGTTTGTATTCTATTGAAGCTAACCTATCTATACATCTTTACATCAATGTCATATTTCACTATTAATCGGTTTTATAATAAGTATTCTAAAGTCTATAGTTTCTATATTTATGACCTTCAAGTGTTAATTATATGTCATTATTAGCGCAATAAATGTAAGACTTACTGAGTATTTCCAACACATGATACACAAATAACACATTGAGGTCTACGACTGTTACTACAGGTGGTTCTCGTGGATGGACAATAATTGCTGTAAGTTTATTTAGTTAAAAATTAAAATTAAATAAATTAATAGTAAAAATAGAAAAAATGTTTATCAAAACTGTAATTATTTTTTTTTAGACCTAGTTCGGTCAGAATTTGGGTAAATTATTGTTCCACACTTGTGACTTAATTATTACCACGTCCATGAAGACACATATCTTCTTTATACGAAGAATAATAAGAATGCATTATTTTAGTTAATGAGTCAGACGTTAAATCTAGCTGAAAGACGTTCAATGTATATTATTCTGCCAGTTACTTCCACCTTATCATAGGTCAAATTTGGCCTAAATTATTTTTTAAAAAAATTCTTATTCTGTTAGAAAATTTTGAAATAGAACATTTTTTTTAACTTCCAATTACAACTTTTCAATTTGGAGCTTATGATGGCTATCTTAAAATGTTGTTAAAAACACTGTATAAAAACTTAATTTACAAAATGTATAATATATATTTATAATTATATACTGCGGTGAATAATGTTTATTATTATTCTTTATTGAAGAACAAGTGAAAACATTTATAATGTCATTCAAAATAATTAAATTTATTCCTTTTCTATGTTTTATTTGCTCTTATCTTTATGCCAGTTCGACTAATGTCACGCAGAGTATATAGTAGGTAAATCAATTGCACATTAAGTTCGAAACCACATGTTGGAGCTTTCTGGACGAGCACCAAACTTTAGTACAATCTGATTTCCCATTTTAACATGAAACTAAATATAAAACATCTTATATATTTTAAATTGTCCATTTTTTTAAAAGACTAAATCATTAACCAAATATACACGGTTAGAATGATATTTGTATAATTAAT
The DNA here is from genome assembly GCA_018207615.1 of Philaenus spumarius. NCBI lineage: Eukaryota > Metazoa > Arthropoda > Insecta > Hemiptera > Aphrophoridae > Philaenus > Philaenus spumarius. The sequence goes on from JAGFPH010001936.1 coordinate 9,557, forward strand.
TAATTAACATAAATAAAACTTCCAAAGCATTGTAAAACAACCGAGAAACTATATTTTACTACACTTAAGACTAAACAATTTAGGCTGTTAATTTCTTGATTTTAGTACTTTCAGATCTCAAGTTTTATACCAAATAAAGTTTACGTACCGTAAACTGAATATTTTACGACGTTGGATGCTTTATCCGCTAACGTTCACTGCTTTAACTTTGCAATAAACATATTCACTTCAGAATGTTTCACCTAAACAGTTTCTCTGTGTAGTTTGTTTCTTTGCCAATGCAAAATATGCCAAGTCATTATCTGGTGTTATAGTGTTTTAATATTCGCCAAGTCTGTTTTACTTCTAACTTTACAAAAACTAGAAAACGAAATGTAATAAACGTTGATATGAATAATTAGGATTTAAATAGAAAGATAATACTGTATTTTATTCTTCCAAATCATTCTGATCCCCATCCAATAACTGGAACCTAAGAAGTGTGAATGAAAATATTTTGTAACATAAAATAAACTTTAATAATAATTTACTAAAAATGTAATTTATTGTTTGTCAAATATTAATTGTAATTTATAGTGGTTGTTGAGAATATTAATATATTTAAGATGAAATTTGTTGCTATAATTACCTTGAAAGTTGTCTTCAGTCCATATTTGTAGAGCTACAAGGCTGTTTCGCCCAACACTGTCGGCTTCGTCAGGCTTGTAATAACACATATAGACAGACATAACACAATTATAATAGTACATTATATTAAACAGTCCAAGGCCACACTAACATTCTAAAAATGAAATTTATTGATGTAAAATATAATAGTAATTTTTAGTGGTTGTTGAGAATATAATATATTTAAGGTAAAATTTGTTGCTATAATTACCTTGAAAGTTGTCTTCAGTCCGTATTTGTAGAGCTACAGGGAATCTTCTTTATATTCTATTAACTATCGTAAACTTTGTGGGAGACATTCCATTTATAATGTTCTACATGGAATTCCATAATCTTAATTAATTAATATTTTTACTACAACTTACCTTTATTGCGACAAGTATTGTTCCTTCCTTCTGATGTGGAGTGAGTAACTTTAGTTAAGTATTATTAAACTTGTTTACTTCTTAAAACTGTATATTAATAAATACCTGCTACAAATTAATTTTAGTTATAATTTATAACAGTGATATTATACTTAATGACTTTAAATTTAACTCCCTTGCTTATTATTTAATCGCTAAAAAAGGATTTTTCCAATAAATAATTTTTCTTAAGTCAAAACACTCAAGATAAAACAAAATTGAGTTTGTGCTCCTTGTGTAGGGCTTTGGGTTCAGAACTCTATTAAAAAAAAATCTATGTAACAGGCTAAATCTAAAAAAAAACGCTAAAATAGCCTAAGTCTCTCATCTATATAATAATAGTAACAGTTACCGGCAAAATCACCCTCAAATAAGAATAAGCGAGTGATACTATCGAGTAAATACTGAAGATTTCTCTTGCTCGAAATTTGAACGACATTAGATCAGTGATTTCTGATTCAAAATCCCTGCTTAGTGAGTTTTGTCCAAATTAATAAATTTTTTCCCATTAAGGCCCACGTAAATGATCAGTAGCGAATTGTTAGTATGCACTAAACATTATGTTTTCTGCCAGTTACTCGTAACTAGAGAATAAACGCGAAAATTTAAAATCAATTCTGCCAGGTTGTTAATCAAAACTAGTGAATGAAAGCAAAAATTAAAATCATGTTTTCTGCCATGTTGCTACTC
>JAGFPH010001936.1:11326-32794 GCA_018207615.1 Philaenus spumarius
AATTAAAATCATGTTTTCTGCCATGTTGCTACTCATAACTAGAGAATTAACGCGAAAATTAAAATTATGTTTTCTGCCATGTTGCTACTTATAACTAGAGAATGAACGCAAAAATTTAAATCATGTTTTCTACCATGTTGCTACTCTTAACTAGAGAATGAACGCGAAAATTTAAAATTACGTTATCTGCCATGTTGTTAATTATAACTACAGAATGAACGCAAAAATTTAAATCATGTTTTCTGCCATGTTGCTACTCTTAACTAGAGAATGAACGCGAAAATTTAAAATTACGTTATCTGCCATGTTGTTAATTATAACTAGTGAATGAAGGCGAAAATTAAAAATTATGTTTCAAGGTAGTGCATTTCGTCTACTTATGCAAATGCTTGAAGCAATACGTGTTTCAGGCAACTAGCTTTATCGAAAGTGGAGAAATTATTATTTATTGTGTATGGTTTAAGACCCTATTTTAAATATGCCACTAGGTTTTCTGTATATTACTTAATGAGTACCAAATTTCAGCTTACTGACTTTATTCGAATTTATTGTTATTGAGTAGGGCTCGCTACCTCATGCTTACTCCTTACCCGTAAGTGTAAAAATGTAAGTGTAATTTAATGCGTATATTTATCATTTAATAAATAAATCTTCTGCACTTCAGTTCTCTAACTTTAAGGAAAATATTAGAGTTTTTATTGTCTATTTCACCCCTTAGTAAGAAACAGTTTTATCAGTTTTTATCTATCACTTAAAAGAAACAAATGAGTTAAATAACAGCTCTCTCGTTTCATAGGAATTATATACTACAAAAATCCTGCCCCACGTTCGGGAGCCAACCTGGCAACGATCATCCGACGTTCCGCGTTGGGGACGTTAATTTTTCACAGGAGTTGTAAAATAAGTTACAATCACTTAGTGGAAGTTTCAGGCTACCTATTTTGTCTGGCATAAGGTGATGGCTTAGGTGATGGGTTAGAATATTTAGTTGTCTAAATATCCAGATTAAAAATCTTTCAAAATTACACTTCCAATAATACAAAATTATTTTTTATATTTTTTTATGCTCAGCTCAGAATCCCAAAATTTTATTTTACTTTAAATAATCCTTTGAGGAGCCACGAGTACACTGGAACGAACCTTGTAACCTAATTTATTTGTGCTTCGGATATTTCTGTATTTAAACAATCTGATAGTACTTAAATAGGAAATATTGTGGTTGAATATTTATTTGAACAATATGTTTGTTAAAATACAAAATATTTTGTACTGAAAATAAAAGTAAAGAATTTATTTTTAAAAATAATTATCAAAATAAAATAACTTTCTTCATTTTGGGATATTTCCAAAAATACAAATTAACAAACTAAATTTTATTTTATATCTTTAACTTAATTAAGCAAATAGAACAATTCCTAATTTTACATAATCTTGTTTATTAATTAGTTTCATTTATTTCATTTTAGCTTTATTTTATTGTTTGGTTAATAGTTTATTATTATTTAATATCTTATGAATGTTATGCTACTTTATTTAATTATATTTATTTATGTATGTAACAAAACAAGAGATCAATTAATTCACTATGCTATCCAACCCAGATATAGTAGTATATTTATTAAATTTTAAAATGTTTCAATCAGGTAAATTTAATTTTGGGAAATAATGTAAGCACGCTTTACACAGACCTTATGGTAAGATTGCCTTCGCTAACTTGACGGTGTTAATGACGCCAGATGTGACTGCAGGTTAAGTAGTTGCGTTGAGATGTTCTCGAAGCTTGCGGTCTCGTGTCCGAAGTCGGTTACAGATGAAACTACGTGCTGATTCCATGTTGTGGTGCCGACTGATACATTAAAGCTGTCTTCCTAAAGACTTAGTGACTAAAGATGGTCTCCTGATGGTCCTAGGTTCGCTCGTTCGGTTTCCTCGTAGTTAGATTCTCATGTCAGCATAACTGCCTGTTGATAGTCGGAAATCCAGAATGAAACCAATTTGCTACTTAATTTAACTGATGTAGGTTTCTCGGTTGTAGCGACGTGTAATAACTTCCATAAACTTCTTGAAAACTTTCCTTGTAAAACGTAATATAATTTTAATTGTCGTTATTCACATATTTTAGAAAATTAATAAGTGAATCTAGTACACAGTAAGCTAGTAATCTCGTAACAAGCCCTTCTAATAAAATCCAATTAATCCAAGAATAAATTAGTTAGTAAAAATTATTCAAGTAATAAATAAGTTAGTAAGTCTCGACGCTCCGTCACGTGTTGATATACAACTTTTTCAAACCAAACAGGTTTAGCCCTCTTTCCGTTTTACACTAAATTTTTATTTTCTTCAATTTCCACCTTTTTCCGGGAATTAATTATCCATACTGTTTGTACTAATTATTTTTTAATTTAATTCTTTATTCCATTTTCTATATATTCTTTATTTAATTAAAATCCATTGTTTTGCTTTATTTTTCTTATTTCAAACCTTGGCATGAATGTCTTCCCACTTTCTGAACTCCGAACCTGCGATATACCATTTCTTCTAATTGTTCCTTTGTCCCCCCCCCCCCCAGCTTCTCACAGAGTTGTTGGATTTTAAATCGAGTTGATTTTTCTTGATTTACACGTTTTCTTCTTTCACCACGAACTCGAACGGTAGTCGTGCGACGTCCGGTTCGCGTTGGCGTCACGGCCGAGGTTTCCTCGCGGAGTGTCGCGGAAAAGTATCTGAGTTTCCATTTCTAGAACATTTCCTTTTCACACTTTGTTGTTCTCTTGGTATTAAGACAATAACCGCCATTCCATGTAGTTTGAAGTTTTTTTGTTTGACAATTGGGACCTATGGTTTTTGCTTTTTCCTAGTTAATTTATCAACCGAAATTTATTTCACATACTGTTTATTTTTTACATTTCTACTTATTCCTACTCTAAATTTAATTTACATTTACTATAAAACTTTAATTTATTTCTTTAATTTAATCTAAGGTGTTAAATCTCTCACCCTTCCTTTTAACTAATATTTAAACATTTTACTTTATTTTGCTTTAAAACATTGCATACTTTATTACGCGTTCTACTTTAAATTTACAAAACTTAATTTTCTCTTTACTTTAATGACGTCTGAACTTCGTCGTTTTAGCCATTTTCTAAAATACTGAAAATTCGTTAATACCTTATATAACGTTTATTTTTGGTCTACATCTGTATAATCCAAAAATACATTTCTTTCTGGATGTCGAGCAAATTGAAATTGTCCCTTTATCTTAAACTTTAATTGGGTAAGCATTATTTACTATTATAATTTGGGAATTACATGGTTAACACACACACACGTTTAGAGTAATGCATCTTCCTTAGAAAAACCCAAATCCATAATTCCCTGAATCCTGGTATTCCCTAAAAAGTGATTAGATCGAGACTAAGTTATTATACATTTGCAGACAAGTCAGAGTTCAACAGTCATATTTTCTCTGATAACGTCAATCTCGCCCCTACTTATAAGACACCCTACTTATAAGACTTTGTCCTACATACTTTCAGATGCCCTTGCTGACTTAGAAAATCCGAAATTCCCAATAATTACACTGGTCTTTCCCTGTTGTAATACATTTTTCTGTTCATATATATCAAACATAATACTTAGACGAACGTATGGAACTGCAAGTGTTTTCACTACCTATCACTTAGAATTAATATGTTTCAAATTTCAGCTCTCTATCTTTTTGGTAAAATAATTGAATTAATATCACTTGCAAAGAAGCAGTTATACAACATTGTTACCTCTTTGATAAATAGTTCCTTATAAGAAAATTTATTTTTGAAGTGAAAACTTCTTTAGCGGCGTTGGGCACTTTTTGCTTGGGGAAAAAGCATTGAATTCGCGACCGTTACCACTCGAGATATAGTATGTATTATATATATATATGATATTTGTGTTATATGTATATTAAATACCAAAGTCAGCAAAGTCATTAATGTTTTAAATTATTTTATCCTTATTCCTCCTCCTCTAATATTAGTACGGACAAAAAAATATAAATTGGTCATAGAAGTTATCACTTCCAACGTGTGGTCTTAAGCACACTATTTTTTTTTTAAAGTTGTTATCACAATAAATCCTTTAAAACGCTAATATAATCAAAATGCAACATTTTCCTTTTTTATGTATCGCATGAAAAACAAATGTGTTACATTTCTTGTATCTAATCTATTAACAAGTCACAGATTTATTATTTAGTGTGTTACTATAGATATTCAATTTGTATATTCTAAACTCAAGCAATTAAAACGCTTCACTTTTTAAATTATGTGATAATAATAAGAAATAAATATCCTAAATTTCAGATATCTAGTTTTATGGAAAATTATAAGTAAAATTATTTTAGTAACGGTGTGAAAGGGTAGTTTCATGTTTTCTTAAATTAGACACCATTTAACGTTATGCTAGTGCTTTAAACTTTTTATTTATCACTTAATATCGAATTTGTCAAATAAGAGCTCTCTAGCTTTATTGAAAACATACACATTTATACTTATTGTGTAGGCCTATTGATTATACCTATTTCATCCCTTGGCGCAATTAATCGAAGTGCCACTGGTGACCCCCTTACATATCTCTTAAGATTAATATGATTTCTTAGCTTTGAAAGAAACAAAAGGAACTTATATATTTAATACATAATGATAGTAACAATTTTACATAGGCTTAGATACTTCGCATATCTTCGAAACGGCTAAAATTCGAGACGTTTCCTTTTCTATGTATAATTTAGGAAATAACTTAACAATTTTTCATCAATTTACCTTTGAGATAAGAATAAGAAATAATATTTATTGTTCTAGTTTTCGTCATCAAATTTTCTTTTGTAAAACATAAATTATGTTAATTCAAGTGCTTTGCGAATTTTCCAAAGCAAAAAAAAAAAAACTTGAGTTAATTTTCAGTTTCTTAATCAGATAGAAAGTGGGTCAATGAAATATTCATTGTGTTAGGGAAGTTACCCCATTTTTACCCCATAAATGTAAGTAATCGAAACAAAATTAATGTGTCAGCTACGTTTTGTGCTAACTAACCACTATGCGAAATTTGGTTTTGATCCGTCAAATGGTATGTAAGTGCCTAGCGAACACATATACACATGTACTGTTGTATATTTAAAATACACCACTGATACGTGTATAAGCATCAGGAACCATAACGAAAACAGTCAAAGAATGCAAAAGCGCAAACATCTTGAAAACCAGCAAAAAGTATAAAACGTTATTTATAACATACAAAACAAATAGGAACACGAAAGTGATTATGTACTTGCATCGTGTTGCACTTTTTAGTGTACGTAAGAATTGATTTCCTATACATAGGGATATTATTATTATGTAAGTAAAAAATGTTAATATACGTACAACGTCTTCGATACGTCCTAGAGAAAGTAACGGATTTTTACATATATCTAAGTAACCTTAATCATTTATATTAATATTGTTTTCTCAGGTGATAAGTTCTGAAAATGTAGCTTATTCAACAATTTTAATACAAATCTTTGAAAACTTTTGGACAAATCAAGAATAACTTTAACCATTTACTATTTAATGTTACTTAAATGAATTAGTTATTACCTGCTTTTGTTAATGTTAATGAAAGTTTATTTAATGACAATAATTTCAACTGAACTCACCAATGTTTTCAAAGTTATTAATTTCAAAAATGCTAAATAATATTTTCGTAATATTGTTAAATCTATTGCAACAAAGTATGCGAAAGCTTGGTAAATAAATAAGCACTGTAGACATATTGAACTGAAATCGCCCACTTTCATGTTATATAGAGATACGGAAATCATGATATTATAGTAAACTTTACATTTTAGGTCACACTAAACGGATTCAGCAAAAGTGGCTTCTGTCTTTATTTTCGATCAGTCGTGGATATTTAGGTCAAGTGCTACTTTGACGAACAAAGTTCTGCACTTTTGAAGTGCTTTGATGTCTATTGCATTTTCTGCTCAATGAGTCACGTAGTTAGCTCAAAACACCAAACAATCATATCATTAAACCAAAAGGGGTAAAGTCAAATGCCGTTTTTCTAGTTTCTTATTCATGCTATATTAGTTGGCTAAACTTCATGCTGTATATAATGATTCAGAACCGTACTATTTTAATTATATTATGAGTAGCTTCAAAATAATATAATATACAATTACCGGTTAATTTATAAAACATAACTTTGATTTTTTATTAAATCTGCTCAATCCACAATGAACACGAACAACTTTGTCTGCAATTGAGTATTAAGTGAACTTTGCAACAATTTGTGTATAGGTTTAGGTGGACTAAGTAAACACAAATAATTAATAAATAATGTGCAAGATGGTAAATTTGTACACAAATAAACTCAATAAAATTTTAACGTTGTATTAGTGGAAAAAAGGGATTGATTTGTTTAATTCCACTCTAAACTATTCCATAAATAATGCAGTACGGTCGCAAAACAAATCAATAAACCAATAAAACTTACATAAACTATTTGAAGGTAAAGGGATTATGACGTTCGAGTTTTCAAAGTTGTGGGAAGATGCAACCATAAAAATAGATTTGATGGTTGACGAACCATACAAATCTGATAAGAGCTTTTAAAAACGATGTGTAAGTAAATGTTTAAAAATAATTTTCCTAAAGCTAACATTTTATATTAATAGTTTAGTGGGATTTAAGAAACCCGCCATTATATGAATATGACTATGTAGTAAGTAATATAAAGAGATTAGGCAGTTTAAGGCCAGGTGCACATGTAGACTCAGGGCAGAGCAAAACAGGATAATCTAGTACAGAGACAAAACTGTGCGAGATGTGAACATATATTCAAATATTTTTATTTACAAATTAATGGCTGAAATTATTAGTCTACAAAATACAATTCTAGAAAGAGTTGACTAAAAAGTATTTGTCTTAATTATATTTACTGGAACATAAACTCCAGGTATTTGACACTATAAAAGCCTTCTCTGTTTGAAGTTATTGTTTGTTAATGATGGATGTTGAATTTTATTATAATTACTTATTCGGACATTTGCCATCATTTGTTTATTTAACACACAAATGATGGAAAATGTCCGAATAAGTAATTATAATAAAAGCCTTGTTTTATTTGCGCTCAGTTATAGTTTTATTCCTGGATTCCTAGGTTATGGTTTTAATATGTTAAAACCATAACTTAGGAATCAAGGAATAAAACTAGAACTAGGAATAAATGGGATTTTAAGCTATTGTTTGCCATTTTTTATTGTTTATTTTTTACCTTTAGAGTTTACACTGAGAACAAATACTGTCAAAATATCGTGTATTATAATTTATACACACAAATTTTGTGAAATGTCCTCATAAATATGTTAAAACATGTCGTTATCAGAACAATTTAAAAAAATACAAGCTTATGTTTTCTATGTACCATTTAATAGCCTATTGAAATAAATATTACATTTTAAATATGTAGTCAGGTTTTAAACATACAATATATCCAAAAGCATCCATTAAATGTAGCTTAGTATTAGCTCGAATCAGAAGTTTTATTTTCTACTAACAGAAAGTTAACTACTTACAGATTGGCTCACTTCAGTTTTAAATTACTGATATACCCATGATTGTGATTAAAAGACTAAACCTAGTTGTGTTAATTTTAAATAATTCATCTAATTGTAGTTATTAAAATTCATCAAGTACACACTATAGTTAGTATAAGTCATTTAATTAAAGAACAGTTTCAATTTCAATAGTTTTATTTAATATTATGTAAAGCATTTCAACTAACAAGAACTTCTTGAGAATAAAACCTAAATTTAATATCGATTATACTTTAACAGTAAAGTATATTGTTTTTCTATTCATATGTAAGTATTTTGTTTTAGAAGTTCAGATTTAATGTATGCTATGGTATTTGTATTAAATTGAATAGTTTTTCTTTTTCTTTTATGGAACGGATGACGTTTCTCCTTCCATTTTCAACAAACTACGTTATACGTGGGCAGTAAGCTGTTCAAATCACTGCGTGGTGTACCGTAACTAAATTTGAAAATCTACTACAGCTGGACCACCAGTTGAATTTCATTTAACCTATCTTTCTTTTAAACATAGGAAAAAGTTAAGTTCTTATTATTTAGGAGATTCCTAAATTAATTCCTAAATAATTTCTATAAAAAATACTGTGAGATTTTATGAATTTACTTATACTACAATTTAAACAATTAATCTTTATATATATACTACAAACATGATATGTTTTTAAGTTAGAACATTGTAAAATAACAAAACATAAATTGTAAATTCAAGGTTTTTAGATTCACTTGTAATTTTTCTTTACACTCTCTGCTATTTTTGAAATAAAATACTTTACTAAAAATATTCTTAGAGGATGATATAGTACAAATGTACTTTCTAAACAGTTTTTGAAACATTTTATCGGTCAATATTAAAATATAATTATTCTTTTTGATGTCACATATTTCTATAAAAACGATTTATTGATGTAGTATTAAAATGATTAAACATATTGCGAAACAAAATATCTATAAATTAAAAATAAGGTAGGCCTATATAATTAAATATATATATTTTAAAGTACTTTACCACCAAGTAACCTCGGTTAAGTTATAAAGTATATTTATTCATAAAATAACAAATAGTTGCATCAGGCATAGTTGTTTTGCCGTTTATACCTAATGTTTAAAATACGATATTTTTATTATCATACGTCTGTGTTTAATTAGCCAGTCTAACAAAACTAACATCCAATTTCTTCTGAAATTCCGAAAATTCCGCAAAATATTTTTATAGAATCAATAGGTAAACAACTAATAGTACAGATTCAATATTTATTTATTTCTTACTGTAAATTTTTGTTCTCCTGAAAATAAATAAGTTTGTTTCTCTCTTTTTACTGCATTATACAATATCCGTTGTAAGTATAACCGTAGATTATACATAGTATTCTGATTTCTTCAAGATACAAGCAAGTAATCGTGTTAATTATATAGTTTATAGAATGCCTGATACACGCATAATATCGGATATGGTAACACGATCTTGCTCACGTGATTATCAAGGTTCTTGGAGATTTGTACAATCGAACTTTGCCTTCTTCCAAAGAGGCAATCTAGAAAATAAAAACATTAGTAGGATATGTTTGATATGTCTGACATATTGTTAATATTGATTTTAAATTGCCGTTTGGCTGCCCTTAATACAAATCTAATTTTCATACAGTATGTCATTAAGAATGAACACAATGTAATATACAATTAAATATATTAAGAAATTAAAATTTCTGACGCATTGTAAATATAAGATGTGAGAGAGAGATTTTATATTAGATAATTTTATGCAATAATACATTAATTGTAGATAATAAAAAATATGAAAAATTTTAAACTAACAATTTAACTTCTAGAGGAACTATTTATAAACACAAGAGGTGCACGTTTTTAAAATGTAACCTAACGTACAATATTGTATAGAATTTAAATGGTAATTTAATCACACTGCATGTAGTAACTGAACAAAGTATGAATACACTCTTTGCATACTAATTATTTATTTAAAGTGTGACTCCACAGGATTATAACAAACAAACAGACCGAAACAACAGGTCTGTTTTCGTTTATAGAAAATAACATTAGTTATTTAATTAATTATTTCTTCAAATAATACTTTGAAGAAACTAATTGACGAATCATTAAAAGCACACGCCCAGTCTGTGAATTAACCCAGGTAACTTTATAACAAGTGAAAGTAGGAAATCAAACTATGAATAAATTTCCATGACACAAAGATGTACTTTTGTTTAGTGGCACAAATTTTCCCTAAAATCGGGGGATTTTGGGAACAGCTAAAAAATATCAAGTAAATACCTATCGATTGCCATCTATTTTTAAAAGTCCTGACAAAACATGCAAACAGCAAAAACCAGAGGCCTCTACCTGAAAGCAGTACACAATGACAGTTTGTTTGAAGTAACACCATTGAGATAAAAAAAACCTCAATCCATTCATTATCTAAGAAACAAAATATTATCGGAAATCCAAAGAGTTACGCGGGAATCCATACATCTCACAATTATAGTTTTTCAGTAGGTTTGTACACTCCCAGACCGTTCTTGGAAATTAGTCTGAGCAGCATTTATAAATTAAAAATGTTAGTAAATCTAATGACTTGACCAGTTTATTATTATTTTTTTATCAAACAGATCTTACCATTTAAGTAACCTGCGATAAAGATACTAACCATAAAACATGTTTATATCTTAGAAAAGTCTAAAAGTTTTGATTTTCCTACCTTAACCCGTTAAAAAGTTACCAGAGTATTTACTCACACATTTGAATAATCCTGAGTATTACTTTTGACTGTAGCTGTACAGGCAAATTTTATAGATTGTATTGTTACCGAATTCAGAATTAAATCCGAATAAATCTTGTTTAAACAGCTGAACTTTTTTTTAACAAAAAACGGAAATTATTCCAGAAATTATGTTTAACCTGTTTCCACAAAGGAATGTACAATATTGTGTCCTTTTAACTAACAACCTCAGTTGATGGCAGATTTTTAATGTAAATAAAATAACAATAAATTGGTTGCTACTAAGTTAAATCCCAAAATGTAAAGTTTAGTAATAAGTAGAACAAAAATAATCTATAGCTAATATAGTTTCTCTGAAAAAGTATTTAGAAATATGTATAACAGCCTAATTGTATAACACTTATGTAACTTGTTTTGTTATGGACTTAAATAATTTAGTTTACAGTTATTATACATTATAACATAAGTGACAATAATATAATAACCTTTATTTATAATTGTTTATACTGATATTTTATAATGCTGCTCAAACAAAAATATTACGGCTTTTGTTAAATACAACCAATAGTTGAAATAGATAAAGTCAGTTGACAGGTACGACCAGTTACCGTAGATAGAATTTGGATTGTCCCATGTTCAATTATTGATTAGTTAAGGTTCGATGAAGCACCAAGTGTTTTATGAGTGAGTCGCTATAAACAATACTGTCAGATTGACGTAAAACCAGTCCAGTTCCAGAATTAGTTTACTGAATGTCATTTAGATAAAAGGAGGATTAAGTGGGGTAATCTGATTGGATTATAAAATCTATTTTTACTTTTATTGATGACAATAGTTCAATCGAGTTTTGCAAGGACATGCAAATTTGTAAGGATGTCTAACCAAAAACAGACCTCGACTTTTGATGGTCAAAATATATTTACTGAAGATTTTATTAATTGTTAATTTGTTTGCCGTAAAACCTTCTCTTTATTTTTAACATTTTTTTTTTAAATTTAATAAGTATATTTAGTATTTTGTTTGCTTTTATTTGCTTTGCTCACTTATAGTATAACTATTAACATCTTGAGATACTCTAAATTTTTAATCACTAATTTAAAAAAATATTGTAGAATTAATTTGTTTTTTTAACTAAATTTTATTACGATTCAACATTTGTTTCAATATATTTGAGATTAATTTTAGGTAGTTTATCACTTTACATATCAAAATGGGGTGAACATTATTGGATTGTTTTAATTGAATTTGTGTTTTAAAAATACTAGTGAACCCGGTAACGCTTTGATATTGCTTGGTTGAAGCAATTGCTTGGTTGATAACTACCCTATTTATATCAATTTTATTTTAGTGACCATATTCTCTAAACCATCCTGCTACTAATATGTGTACATTGTGAAATTTGATTGAAATATTTTTTGTAGTTTTTGAGCATATAGAAAAGTAAATGTATGGATTATTATTTAATTTTAAGGGTAGTTATCTCATTTCATTCTGTAGACTTAAGTTTTCAAACTGCAAATAGTTTTGTATAACATTTAAAAATAATATTATATAATTTTATTTAACTCTATTTTATAAAGTTATATTTGATTTATATTTATTGTATATAGAATATGGATAACAACCGCTTAGACTGTAGTAATTGTAACTTCTCAACTCTCCTGGTTGAGTTTATGGATATACTTTGTAATTTTTAGTGAAATTGGTCGAATGGTATTTGAGTCTATAGAGGACAAAGAAATAAAGAAACATTAACTTTATTTAGAGATATAATGTTATTTTTATTTGTTTCTGTTTACGATATCAAGGAACTTATTAATGAGTTGTAATTACTCAATAGGATTTACATGTGATTATCCTACTTTTCTTAAATTAAACATATTTTTATTCTGTTAGATTAATGAAGGAATTTCCTAAAATGTTGACATAAAATAGTAACATTATTTGAGAATATTGTCAAAGGGCTAAGACATTTGGCTTAAAACCAAAACAGGAAGATTAGCAAAATTACCATTTTTAACTGCACTCTTAATCAATAATCGAACACTAACATTTCATCCTAACAATAATGTTATGTTTATTTACAGAAATAAATCATGCACAATGCAAAGTATAATACATAAAAATATATTTAAATTTAATACTTATATTCAAAACTTCTTAGAAATCAACAATAAGGCAAATAATTAATCGGCATAAGATTTGCGAATGATTTTGCACTTGTTAGGGGTCTGACTGGGATCGACTCAAGAGAAGACCGGCGCATACATGACGTTACCACGCAAGTCTATATTGCGGCAGGGAACGCAACAGGCAAACCATTGTTGCTTTAAACTCCAGTCTTAACGGTGTTCTGTGCGCACTTAGTGACTTAACCAGTGGCGTAAACTTAATAAACTGTGCAAAGTTACAATGTTTCAAACTGAACTTTTCTTCTGGGAATACAATCATATTGCTAACTTCAACTAAGAGTTACTTGCTTTTGGTGAGTGACAAATATTTATTAGTTTAAGCAGCAACTTATATTCATATTTTGTCTATGTTAAACAAAAGTACTAGATATATTCCAGTGTCAGTTTGTATAATAATAAGTTTTTGTATTTATATAAAAAAAAAACTTTAAATGTGGATAATATTGTATCTAATATTTTAATATAGAAATAAAATGCAATTACTTATATTGATTAAACAAATTTTTAATAGATTTAACCCTAAAAAAAACTAAATACATTATCAGCTACGAAAGATATATTAACATATTAAACTTAAAACATAATTTCTGATGACATTAATTTAAATATATTTTAAATTGTTTGAAAATCACTTTATCAAACAATTTAATTTTAACTTATTATATTGTTTTATTACTTTTAAACAAATTTATCAGGGAAATAAACAATACATTTTTGTTCGTTAATGTTTCCGATAAGGAGAATTAATAGAACAACACTTCCTCTAAAGGAGGATTATGAACAATACTTCACAAGAAATGGTTTGTACAGCTTTGTAAGTAATTTAAACCTGTTTTCAGGATTATAAATATTTAAATTAAAACACAATATAAACACTAATTATAAAATTATAACAAACACTTGAAATAATCTTACATTTAAAATAAACTGAAAACTATTAAAATGTTGCTTTTCGTATTTGTGGTATAACTATGTTTTATGATTGGCGTAAGTTACATTGCAATTCATTGTTTTATCTCATCGTTTTACTCACTGCTTCTGAAGGTCGAGATAGTAGTATGTATTAAAAAGATAAATCAAGTGATTTTAAAAGTGTTTTGCGATTTTCCTGTTTGTTATTTTATTAATATGACATTTTGTAATAAATATAGCCTTTAAGTTAGTAATTATAATTATTTATTATTATCAATAGTAATACATTACATTTTGTTTGTATGCCTGCAATTTACATTTTAAGACTAAATAAACTTAAAACACTTAAACTGTGTATGTAAATTGATCCATAGCTAATAATGATATCGCTTTTTTCGCTCAAAATAGTGTGGGTGTGGACTGGCTATCATCCTTAATATTAATAATTAAGTGTTTTTGAATCATAACTGTTCCTAGAAAGTTATATAAATCTTAATAAAATTATTCAACAAATACACCCATTTTAAGAGCTTGCTTTTCAAGGGAAAAATTACCAAACTTTACTACTAACTTAAATTTGAAATAAAATTTCTTTAGTGTTTACATCAAAAGTAATTTATTATTCACTAAACCAATTACATATTTTATTTTGTGATTCGCCTAAGAAAAATACATCTCTGTAATAAATATTATTAATGATATCAAATCAGCAAACTATAGTCAATTTTCGAATCGTGTTGTGACTCACGTTGAGTTGCCTCGGTTATTTATGTTTACAGTTAGTAATCGTGTCTGCTCGCTTTACACAAGTCGATAATCCATCCTTGGAAAATTCTAAACGTTTTAAGGTAGCCTTCGTCGCAAGGTAATTGTAAATGTATTTGTTATTTGCAACCTAAAAATCTTCGTATTACCGGTGCAGACTGTATACAATTTTCAAATTTTTCGGTACAGCAATTAAGAATAGTAAATATTTTTCACAATATAATTACTGCAGCAAAACTTACTTATTGAATAATAAAATATAACTGTTATTAAAGGCGGTTTAAGGGAATTAATAAGTATAGTTATTTTTATAAGGAAATATATTTTAAATTAATTTATGATTATATTAGCGAACAAAATATTTGTTGTTTGTTTTTTGCCTATGCTTGTTTGTTTACATTAAATATTGCAATCAGTATTAAGTGTTTTAATATATTAAAAGAGATATAGGAGTGTTTTAAATTATTAAGTTAACCTTACGATTATGTGCAGCTGGATATTTTTGTCTGCAGTTGTCCATTTTATTATGATCACAGCTCTATTTGTCCTACTTAAGGCTTTGTAGGATTCAATGTCTTTCTTCTGCTCTAATTATGAAATTGCCTTCAACAATCTGGCGTTATTAGATAAGGGTGGATGTTCTAATGAACCCCTAGCTAATATTAGAGACAGGAGGTTTCCTTACAAGTTCGGTTTAATGCGAAGACAATATAATTCACCGTCATTAAAATAGGATTTGTTATTTATCATTACAGTTGTGTTGTAGTGTATTTAATACTGTCAGTATTTATTTATTATAAATGAAATAATCATATTTTAGAACAAATAATTTATTTTTGTTCGTCCAACATATTAATTAATTAATTACTTTCTTTCAGCAGAATTCATTTTTTACTAACGCTTTATTTAAACAAGCAAAATAAGTTAGTTTCAGATTATTCTTTAAAACAAAATGATACTACTCACTAACAGGTATGAATGTGTTTTGCTATTTTGTTTGTATTTATTTTTCTCGTAAAGAAAATATAAAATAACGTATTCAATTTCAGTTTACAAATGATTTCATTTGTCCTTTTTATTCGAATTAATTACACAAACTAGTTTCATAAAAAAAGTTGTATAGTAATTTAAAATAATAATAATTAAAAAAAATAGATATCACAGTAAAATACCCTAGTAGTAATAGTCTATCTTGTGGGACTTGAAGACCAGTAAGCTAAAAAACTGGAATATTGCAAGCCAATGCAAAGTTAAATATGTTAGACTCTATTCGTCCAATGGTTATGTGAAACGGAGCACAAGTGCGTGGGTAGAATCAATATATTTGAGGAGTTGGAAAATCTGCAAGGGTTTTTCACACAAAATACTGTAAAACTTATTTTGAACTTTTAGAAACTGGACTAAACATAGAGATATTATCACTTATAGCATTCACTTAAGAAATATATTAACCGAGTTATTAATTAAATGGTTAATAACCGCTACATAGAATGTTGGATTTAGGTAAAACTAACAAAGTTATATGATAAATTGTTTAAAATTTACTAAGCACTATTGCCATTCCCAATGAACGAATAAATATTCTGGAGCAGTTTGATTAACTCTCTAATGGGTTAATAGAAAAAATACGAATATTAGACATTATAACAAATGCTGGGACTTATAATTTGGCTTATTTATAAATTAACAGATAACATTTACCAGGTCACTATATACATATTTATGGAAGATGTAAAATTTATTTATTATTTGATTATTTATTACATTTATGATTATATTTAATAATCATAATGTGTACTGTAAACTACCTCCTGACGTTTTATTTTATTTTTCTCTTTGACAAGATTTTTTAAGAAAACTGTATTCTTGTTAAAAATAAAAACTTAACCAATAAACAAATAATAATAAATATAATAAACTGCATTGATCTCTTAGCGTAACTGGAGTAATATGCCATAGAGTATTATAGAAATAATTCTCTACGCAGATAATTTATAAACAAGTTATATGGGGACTCGGTTCTTTGTACCCTTACAACGCTTATGCAGATCAAATTTCAATATGATAGATGGAAGGTCCAAATCTAGTTTTCATCACTAGCTCCTTAAGTTGGTACGCGTATTATTATTTTCGTATGTTTAATTTATTGTTATAACTGGTAACGTTATTCGAAATAAAATTTACTGTTACTGCTTATACCAGTTATTTGTCATTTTTTGTCAAGTTTACTTAACCTTTTAAATAGTTTCTGGTTAAAACTATGTTATATTTTCAGAACTACTTATTTTAGATAAATCAATAAGTTTATTAAGTTTGATTCAGCCCAAGTACTAAATATAATTTGTTCAAAATACAGATTAAAATAGTGTTCTTCAAAAACGTGTCGTCTAAGCTTCTGGAAACCCTAATGCCAAGGAATTTTGCTCCTGAATTCTTTAATCTTTTAATTACATGAATTTGCTAAGCGCGTAATTGAATAATTTTAAGTACTATCTGATATGTTTATGTTAATTTGTTGTAGGATTATTTAAATTACAATGAATTAATTTTGTAAAATAATAAAAAAAATCTTATTTGTTATAAGATGCGTATTAGTATTTATTAGACAATCAATTAAACTGTTTAAGATCATACCGTAATTATATATTCTAGTATGTTATCGAATATTTTACTTCAATACTGAAATTATTCGCTTTATTCCATTATCTCCAATCAATTGTTTACAATTTAAATTGATTGAAATCGAATTCCAGGAATAAAATAGATTTTAAAAATATGAATGGCTTTATTGCGTTGGTTTTCGCAGTAACATACACACTGCAGTTGGTAATTCTGATTGTGGCAAACATTAAAATAAACATTTACAAAATGAAACATAGTTGTTTAAAATTTATAAAATTAACTTTATAAAACCCTTTTATTCTACAACAGTTCCAAGAACTTTTATTGAACAACAAATTATTCAAAGTTATATAAAAAATGTGTTCATATAAACGATTTATGTGTATATCCAATTTGAGATATCAATTTTAGCGGGAAATGTATTAAAAAAATACATCAAGTACAATATACTTAAATCTTACTTAATGTAATTTTTAGTACTTCTAACTGCCGCGTCGTTTTGAATTTACTTTGTTGAATCCAATTCAAATGAAATTGTATCTCTATTCAGTATTTCCGATATTCTACAGTGAAATAAATATCGTAAAAGTGACTGTATATATTGAAACACTTAATAGGTTTCTTTTGAAAGTACATAAATATTAACAGTAGGAAAAATTTTAATTTATTTTTACACCGTCAACAAACCAAATGAATAAATTCAAAGAAACCATAATTGTTTAACCTTTTGTAAAATAGGAATTTGTAGCTTTAAACATCAGTTCATTTTTGTGTAGTTTTGTATTATGGTGGAGTAGTTTGAATATTATATTGGTTGATTATAAAACAAATCTAAAGTGTATATATACAGTTAGGTAGTACTTTGTATTGAAAAGAAAACATTCGCTTAGATTATTGCTTTTGTAAACAGATATAAAACTGTACCAAGTATAAATGTAAGAAGTTTTATTCCCCAAAGTTGGTTTCTGTGTCGTAGACAACGCTGACTTGAACAGTTTTAGTGTGTAAGTAATTGACTGTTTTATAGCGGATGAAAATCCTACGTCGCGTATCCACCACTCAGCAATGTTGTGACGCCACATGGCTTGTTTGTTTTATTCTTCTCTTCATTAATATCAGGCCATCATCGGGTATTGTGATTGTGTTATGACGTGAAAGCTCACATGTCAGAGATATTCTATTACTCGTTTTACAACAACACGCATTTTACGTATTCTAAGTTCCGGAATACAATATTAGTAAAATATAAAATGTTGTCTTGTAAATATAAAAGATACATTTATATGCACTCTGTTCTAGAACGTTATTTGTATACTTTAGTATCCATAAATAATATTAATATTTCATTGAATTTAAGGTTGAGATGTTTACAAAACGTTTTTGGTACATTATAGTTTTGTCACAATTAGTATTTGTATTTAACAACAAATGGATCACAGTATCAACTGAACACCTAAAATTACAAAAATGTCAAATCAAAAATATGTAAGAAAGAAAAACGGAAATATTATATTAATTACTATTGCATTTATTTTCAGACAAATTCAACTGTACCAGAGTCTTTTACCTACTAAAAACTTGTAATCATTTAGAAGTAATAAATTATAAACAACGATGTTAAACATTTTTATTAATCTCTCCCATTATATCTGGTATACTGCAACTGTTATTTTTGTTCAGTACTTTGCAATGTAAACAAATGGGCACACTTCATAATATAGTACACAGATACAAAATTGACAAAAATATCTCTACTTAGGAAACAACTCAAACAACAAATACAAATAATTCTTTTAAATGTTTAAACTGAATCTTTATGAACAGTTTCCATTTGCATGGACTAGATTTATTTAATTTTATTAGTTTGGCTTGACCAATACATATAACCCGAAAACAGGTTTTTTATAGAAACTAGCTAGAAAAGTAAGCGGAAACCACAGTTTTATTTAATTTGTAATATTTTTGTTTCGTACTATGTAGTCGTTAGTAATCTAAACGGGTTAGCAAAACAGATGTCTCAGAATTTTAAAATTTCTACTTAGCAGTATTTAATTTCGTGAAGTGGATCATTTCACAATCCGTTAGGGATATTTTATTTGCCTAAAAAATTAACTATAAACTTAATACTAAACACTACTTAAGTATATTATATTAGATTCAGAAAGGAAAACATTTTCTTTCTTTGTGAAATATTTAAACTAAATATTTTGTTTTGCTTAGGCTTGGTTGTACACAAATTAAGTGGGTGTGTTATTTACTGGAATAGATTTCTTAGTTTATTTAACTAAAAATAAAACCGACACAATTGCGCCTTAACTCTCTTCCCTAAGAATCTAATTTGTTATATTTAGGATTATATTTGTTATACTTTACAATGTACTGATTGCATAGAGCGAGAGAGAGAGAGAGAGTTTTATATTTCAATCAATTCCTCTACTCACCGCCGAAGCGATCTTTTTGAGAGCTTTTTCCTTATCTGACCTCATTACATTAGTTTATTATATTGAAATTCACCAACTACACAACCAGTGCGAGGTTTAGTATCACTCTTTAAAGAAATTTAACAATAACATTAATTATTAATGTTAAACGTATCTAAATTATTTGTATGTAACGTTTGTAAAATCAACTTGCAGGTTAGTAAATAAATTAAATTTTAGTTAATACATCAAAGTTAGTTATTAGAAAGCGAATTCTTGTCAAACATTATTTTTTATTTTTACCCATATACCCTTTATTCCAAATTTTCAATTACTTTTCGAAAATACAATTACCTTTTGCGTTATACAATTACCTTTATAGGAAATTGTTTGAACTTTAGCTATGGCATCAATGAGGGTAGTGAATCGACCTTAATTTGTGCCAAGTTCACTTATCACAAATATTATATTTTAGATACAAGCTAAAATAATAAATCATAGTTATTATACTTTGTTTATTAGCTCTTCATTAATTTAGCTTAATTTGTGTGATGTAATACTTAATACAATTTAATTATCACTATAATACGGTTTAGATAATCAACAAATAAACCATAACTGTTATGTTTAGATTATTTGCTCCATCATCAATGAAGGTAGTAGATTCAGCTTCAATTGTGTAATGTGATACTTCGTAAACTTCAAATATCTCAAAGAATACATTTTGTAATTCAAGCGAAAAATAAACATAAATGTTACAATTTGTTTATGAACTCATTCATTAATGAATATAGCGAATTGAGTTTCATTTGTGTGATGTGATACTTGATAAAATTCAAATATCACAAATAATAAGTTTCAGGAACAAAGTAAATAAATAAACCAAAACTGTTATACTTAGATTATCAGCCATGGCATGAACAAAGATAATCATTTGAGCTTCATTTGTGTTATGTGATAGGTGATAAAATCATACGTTTTGGAGACAATATAAAGAGTTTAAGATACGTTTTTTGAGCTGTTTCATTAATGAAAATAGTATATTGAGCTTTATTTGTGTGATAGATACTTTATAAAATAATAAACCTTTACCGTTATATTAATAATGTTTGTTCTAGTGTCAATGAAGGTAGTTAATAATTAACACATTTGTGATGTATAAAATTCAATTATAACAAATCATAGTTTTAGATATAAGATAAAATAAAACACCATAACTATTGTATTTTTATGAGCTGTTTCATTAATGAAGAGATAGTATATTGAGCTTTATTTGCGTGATATGATACTTTATAAAACAATAATTTTAGCTGTGACATCAATGAAGGTAGTTAATTAAGCTTTATTTGTGTGATGTGATCAAATTTAAGTATAATAATTCATATGATTTGGATACAAGGTAAAAAAAGAAGGAAAAACATTATATTTAGATTATTAGTTCTGGCATTAATGAAGGTAGTGAATTGAACTTTATTTGAGTGATGTAATACTTTATAAAATTCAACTATCACAAATAATACATTTTAGATAAAAGCTAAAAATAATAAGCCATAACTGTAATATTTAGAATATTAGCTATAGCATTAATGAAGATAGTGAATTGAACTTTATTTGTTTTATGTGATTTTTTATAGACTATTTGTTTGCCTTGGACTGTTTATATATTGTAATGAAATTACCTTCAAAATTGTCTTCAGTCCTGTGAATGTAGCACTAGGTACAGCGCTGTTTCGCCAATCACTGTCGGCTTCGTCAGGCTTGTATTAACACATAAAACACGAACTCGAACAACACACAACACTAACATACACAAAATCGGAGAATAACTCCTCGTTAATACAATGTAATAAAAATGTTTGTGGCCACATCACATACGTTGTACTTGTCCGACTGCAGGTAGGACACTCTAGTGCTACATTCACAGGACTGAAGACAATTTTGAAGGTAATTTTATGTGATACTTGATAAAGTTTAACCATCACAAATAATACATTTTCATCACAAGCTATAATAATAAACCATAAAAGCTATAGTTTGATATTTGGCATCAATGAAAGTAATGATTATTTATTTCCTTGCAAGCCTCTAGATTATTATTCAAAGTATATTTATTCTATTTACCTTTTTAGCCTGTTTAAATTATCCTATTTGAATGTTAATTAGCTACGGCCAAATAGGATTAATTAAACACACTAAAAAGGTAATTACAATAAATAT
>JAGFPH010001936.1:32894-54568 GCA_018207615.1 Philaenus spumarius
GATATCTCACGAACGAATTAACCGATTTTGACCGGACTGGTAGCGATCGACGTCGCTTTTTAAGTATAAAAGCTGATTAGATTTTGGAATTGATCGGTAATGCCGTTTAAAAGTTATTCCAAAAAAACCTGATTTGAAAAAAAATTATTTCTTAGTTTGTTCGAAATTTCTCAGAACCTACCGGTCCGAATTAGTTGAAATTTTCAGGAAATCTAAGTTTGATGGAACTCTTTAGAACGCCGTTTGGTAGGATCCAATCGGTTAAGCCGTTCAAAAGTTATAAGCGGGTCACATACTTACATACACACACACATGCATACAGACAGGGTGACACCCTCTCGGGAGTGGTCAGGGAAGATTCCTAGGACCTCAAAACGTCGAGATCTGATAAATACTCGATTTTCTAAAAACGGGGTGAAACCAATAACTTCCCGATTTTAGAAAATTTTCAATTTTCTTTTAGCGGGAAGTTAAAAAAAGAAGGAAAAACATTATATTTAGATTATTAGTTCTGGCATTAATGAAGGTAATGAATTTAACTTTATTTGAGTGATGTAATACTTTATAAAATTCAACTATCACAAATAATACATTTTAGATAAAAGCTAAAAATAATAAGCCGTAACTGTAATATTTAGACTATTAGCTCTAGCATTAATGAAGATAGTGAATTGAATGAATTGAACTTTATTTGTTTTATGTGATACTTGATAAAGTTTAACCATCACAAATAATACATTTTCATCACAAGCTATAATAATAAACCATAAAAGCTATAGTTTGATATTTGGCATCAATGAAAGTAATGATTATTTATTTCCTTTCAAGCCTCTGGATTATTATCTAAGTATATTTATTGTATTTACCTTCTTAGCCTGTTTAAATTATCCTATTTGAATGTTAGTTAGCTACGGTCAAATAGGATTAATTAAACACACTAAAAAGGTAATTACAATAAATATATAAAGTAACGCTATTGTAGTTGAAACGCGTTTGAGTACACATACATATTTTAGAGTTTAATTTCCAATTTACTGCATTCAACATTTATATTTGAAAGATATTACTCAAACCAAAAAGAAACATAAAGACAACAAGTAATTATTGTTTTCTGTTTCATTCTGTACTGCACTAACAGGCTATCACCGCAAGTAAATCAAATTTGTTGTATTATTTCATAAATATTATTTCCGTTGTGGGCCCGTATTGAACCCGGGGACCGGAAATAAAGTTTTATCAGTGAGTTATGAATTATATAACCTTTTCTCCTTTATTATTCGAACTTAAACCAAAGTTATAATAGGTTTGTAGCTAACACTTCGAAAAAAGTATAAACAGTTAGATTTATTCCGTTTGGCTAAATTATCTTGTTAATCCCATAAATAACACATTAAACAAAAGTAACTTAATAGGTCCTATCCTTAATAACAAATTAGCGTACAGTATGTTATTAATAAATGCGTAGCAAAAGCAGTAAATCATTATTTAGGTGTTAAAGTTAGTTCTTTCTTCAAGCACTTGCTAATTATTAAAGACTTGCTTTACAGTATGGTTTCATTAAATATGATTACTTAGGAATTCAGAACTTTAAAACCCTTGTTATATTTTTAGAGATAAATTTCGTAATATAATTTTAATAAGGTATTAACTCATATTGTCTAATTAATTAATATTTAGTGCATCCTGTAAACGATTTTCTAATTACGGTCAATCCTCGCCCTCCCTTCTGCTGTGTAGAATATAGCCTCCGATTATGTGTGCTTGAATTTAATTACGTTGAAATTGCATCGAGAACTTTGACGATATCGTCAGTTTATATGTACCATACTGTCGTATATGATATTACAAATAAAACTTTAGTTGAATAGTTTATAATAAATTATGTATGACAAAATATTACTAAATTCAGATTTAAATGTTACACTAACATTGGTTTAACTAAGGTAGTGAATATTTTGTAGTGCTTATTCACCAACTCATCATTAATACAAAAATACAAATTTCATATTATTTACTATATTAAGTATAAAATTGATTCAACAATTCTAGACTTACAAGATAATAGGTGCTAAGATGTAATTGTAGCAGTTAAAGAAATACGGCACATATATTTCTGGTATTTAATATAAGTGTTTGGATAAATATTTTACAAAAAAAAAAAAGAAAAAGTAACACACAGAAACCATCTTTAATTTCTTAAAATGAATTTATTAAAAGCAATATTTGTAAAGAAGTTTGTATAAAACCATAAATTAATTAATCATTTTCACTAAATGGAAGTCAAATGTATAATAATGTTTTAATTTTAGACATATGGGTTTAATATAGTGCAAATAGTATTAGTAATTAACTTTAATACAACCAGCTTCATAGTTTTGTAAATGTGTATTGATATTAATCATTCTTAAATTGATTGCACGGTTGGAATGGCAGTGTCCGTCGTCACACATTGCATATTTTCGTGAGTAATTCCACTTTCAATTTTAATTAGTTTAACTGACATAAAGTAAATACAGGAAACTGTTGAGGAAACTTTCATAAATACATAAAATAAAGAACACAATAATTTCGATATTGTAAACTTATAAAATCATTATATTTATTGTAAATGGTTTGTATTGATAACACGGGAAATACTTTACACTATGTTGTGTATGGAATTAAATGTAAATATTTTCACTTATTTCATTTCCAAGAGCATAATATGCATTTCATCAAATAAATATCAGCTATATTAAATGATTAAATTGTCACACAAAAAATGTTATGAAGCAATACAAAATTACCGAAATCTTATGGAATAATAAAATAACAAGATATTTCACAGTTTTAACAAATACTTTTCATTAAGTCTAACATAACCAAAATTACATAACTTATATGTAACATATATATGTATATAAAATTTTTGTATTCAAAATATGAGAATTAAAAAATAAATCTAAAAAAATGCATGTTACGTTTGGTTTTAAATGATTTTAACTAATTGACAGTTTTTGACGTACCTATACCATATATTTTATTTCACTAAGATTTAGATTCATTTAAGATTTGTACCACAATTTAACTAACAAATGAATATATTTTTTATTTTTTAGTATCCGGAAGCATGTTTTCTACAGACTTTATAATCGTTTTAACAAGCCCCCTGCTTCCTCCCACTGAATATAAGATTCAATGTTATATCTTTGGAATAATAAACACATAAAAGATACTACGTATATCCTAATTAATTGGTATATTATATTACTATTAACTTTCTGCCGCAACGTTTTACAATATTCAATTAATTTTTAGCATACTTTATGAAACAACACGTAGAAGTCTCCCATGTGTTATATATAATACAGCGTCAACCAATTCAATTCGTTCTTTCCTTTGACTTGAACATTCTGGAACTGAAGCAAAAAGAACAATTTTAAATATTATTTTTGTATAAACACAATACAAATATAAGTCTCAGTTTGCTTTCTGAAAACCAAATAAACCAACACGTACAGAGACAAAAATAAATTATGTTTATGAATTGAACTTTTAAATTCAAAAGCTAACATAGCGTAGTCAATATCTTTATGTATCTAGTATAAAGGAATAGCAAACATGGACATTATTCAATAAATTTATTTTCAAAACTATTTTCATACAAAAAAGCTGTTGATTTAAAGTTTATGCAATGGTCTACTGCAATATATATATATAATAATATATATATTTTATTTATTTTTTTTATACAGATCTTTAATAGTTAATGTCTATCAGTAATTTGAAGGCTTGTTTTATTTTGATCTCTATGTTAAATTAGGACCATTACAGATAAAGTTAGAGTGAAAAAATGTCCTTTTCAATTATTAAAGAAAATATGTCAGTTTTACAAAATAAACGTAATCTGTCAAAAATAAATAAACAAATCATAATTGACAAAGCTAGAATAACTCCAGATATGACTCTCATGGGTCATGCAATGGAATTTTCCAAGTATATACCCAACCTCTGGATAGTTTATTTGAATATTAATGCAGAAAACTGTACGATATTTGCATTTTAAATTTGCTAAATAAATTGGAACATACAATATTAAGGTTAGAACTTTTCTCGTTAGCTTTATCTAACTTTCTTTTATTTTACAATCATAGTTTTCACCTAAGTAGTTAAAATATTTTCACTCCTTTTTATCCAAATGCAGGGGTTTGTCTTGAGTTATAGTTGAAAAGTCTTCGTTATTTTATTAGTTTCCCTTTGTGTTTATTATTGCTATAATATTTTTCAATACTGTGCATTGGAAACAATATTTAGGTAACTTATACATTTTTATTTATATTTTGAGTAAATATTCTAAATGGAAAATACAAACAAAATAATTGTAAAATGTGTGCGAAGACGACAATTTGTATTTAACTACCTCAATAATGTGTTTATTTTGATTTGGGGTTTAAACAATAATATCTTTTAATTAATATTAGTGAATCGATACAGAAATATATAACTTTTATTTTCCTGAAATATTTTGAAAAGAAACAACATTTTTACTTAGTTATTGATGCAGTGTTTTTTACAAACATTTTTAATAGCTCACTATTTTATTTAGCTAAGTGTTGAAATACAAAAAATAATGACATTAGTTATAATAATGTCTTTATAAGATTTAAAAATAAAATGTTGATATACTTAAGTTAAAGCTAACAACCACCTCTTTAAATAAACAATCTATGTTTTTAAGTTTATGATACAATTTTAAGAATACAACTGATCAAACTAAATAATTTTGACAAGATCCAAGAACTTTTCTAACTAAACCATAAAACTTTAAAAAGCTTAATATTTTTTTATTCTAGAAAAGTTTTTGTACAGGTAATACTGAATGTGAAAGCAAAATATGCTAAATTCGAAATAGTCCTAACAAAGAATTAATATTTTACTATCAATAAATATTGACAACTTTAAATCATCTTATTATTTAAATCATCTTATTGCAGTCAAAACCTTAAGAATTTTTCACAATTTATTGCTAACTAATAATGCATACCATATCTCTTAAAACCAGTTATACTATTATAATCGGTTAATTCCGACAAATGTTGTATCAATAATAAACAATACATTTAAATTCACATGCATATTGAGCTAGTTAAGCTGACTTCCTACTGCCTAGTGACACACGAAGTACACATCCGCCAATTCATCTGCTGACAATTAAATTAATTAATTCCTTATGAAACTTACAGTCAATAGGAAAGTTCATCGCAGTTGTACGATTGTCCACCAATCAATTATAATAGGTTTTTAAGAGAGAAATCACGACTCAATAGATAATTATTAACTAATATACAGATATAGCTATACTTTTGTCTTTTCTTTAAAAGCGTCAATAATAATCAGACTCGGTCATAGTTATACCAAGTTATGAGGTGGTACAAAAATACGAACAGAAACTATATTTAATTTATTTTATAAACGACCCTTTGCTTTTATTACACAGTAGGTTGAGTAGTACAAACTAAATAAACGGTATCAGTTAACTGACACAAACTTTCTCCCAACTTACTGTAGTCAAAATAATATTGTTTTTAATCATTTTATTTACTACTTTTTAGAACAAAACAAAACAATAATATTCTACCTACGTCAATCGTATAAAAAAGTTATTGTCCCAGGCGGGATTCGATCGCGCAACCTTTGAATTACTGGCCGTCCTCGCTACCGTTGTGCTACCCCGTGCGGCCATCGCCGTGATGCTAGATTGACAACATAAACTTGTTTATTTTTTAACCTTTCCCCATAATTATGAAACGCCTAAGTTTTGATAAAAGCGGGTGGTGTCATTTTGTTTGGCATCTTAAGCACTATAAATACTGAAAATTTTATCAAAATCGTTAGAGCCGTTTTTGAGAAATTTGCATTTTTGTCGTTTTTTATTGGTTTTTAGGGGTAAATTACCCTTAAAAATTAAAAAATCCAAAAAAATGAAAAAAACGCCTGGAGATATTAGGGTTTAGTACCTACATACCAAATTTCATAAAAATTGGACCAATAGTGTCCCCTCTGGTCGTGTATACATACTGACACACTGACAGACAGACACCACGTTAAAAACACTTTTTTGGGTTCAGGGAGCACCAAAACAAAAAATTCCACCAAAAATATTTTTGGGTTCAGGGAGCACCAACACAGATAATTGCACTAAACAATTTTTTGGGGTTCTGGTAGCACCAAAACAGATAATTCAACTGAAAATTCAAATTCGAACATTTTTACGAAAAAAATGATTTACAAAATTAAATATACTTCCAGATTATTTTATTATGCATAGTGCAATTGTATAAAATGTTAATTCATGGTGGATTTTAAAATGGATTTGAAATCTAATCAGACAACATGCAATATTGTGCATTCGGCTGTTACACTGAGATTATAAATATATTTATGTAAATAAATCTTTACTAAACTATTTTTTACATATATTTAATTATGTTACTATGAATATATTTTTTTAAATTTGATGTTACAAAATTTCAATTAATTACTAAGCTTTTTATAAAAGATTAATTAATACCTCTAAAACGTTAGTTCAAGTAAGGTTTAATTTATATTGTAAACCTAGTTTGTATTAATTCTAATAGACCAAATTGTACTACGCATATTTACGCTGCATTAGCTTAGTAGTATGTTATATTCAATCAAATTCATCACTGAATTTACGTTTGAAATATTTTTAAAACGATACAAAATCATTGTTCAAACTTTATATTAATGGTGTGCGTATATTTAAAAAAAACAAATAAGAGTTAAAGTGTATTTCAAATACAAAATTATATATGACTAATTCAATGTCGAATGCAAGTCACTATAACATTTATATTACAATAATTAGTTTAAATAAACTTTATAAACTGAGTGCATTAGATCTGTGAAGTTTCCTAAAACAAGAGAAGGTTTACGTAAGGCACGGTCTGGAATTTGTGCTTCGAGAAATCCTCAAATCGGGTTGTGCTTGATTGGGTGCTTACGGATTCTCTTGTTTAAGTATAGCTCCCCTGGATCTGTAAGTAATGTCACTGAATTTCAAACGGATAATTTCTAGTCATTTTTGATGACCAATTTAATTCAGGTGATGGATTTTCGTAAAAAAAATAATTTTATTTTATTAGGTAATTTATTATTTAACAGCACGCACTTTAAAATTTATTATTGCAAAACGTCATTCAGATCACAGAACATATAATAAACATAAATAAAGTAATTTCAAACTTCTACCTATTTGTATAATTGTCTAATTGACAGTATTTTTCGTGTAAATTACAAAACTAATACAACTAAAAATGTATATTATCCTACATGAAAACAATTTAATAATTCAATCGTTCGAAATAAATTACTTACTTAACGTATTTTACTTTACACTAACGGAGGCAAGGAGAGGAAGTATAGCGTAAGTAAATTAATCTATCTCCTATAACATATTGTGTTTGGAGGTTCCAACTGAACTGGACCGAACTAGCCTCTATCCTCTCAGCTACTATGCTTCAACTTGTCAAGTCTCACTCTGATTTGTTTACCTGCATACGATAACGACAACGTTCAATACATAGTCTATATATATAAAGTTATTTAATTCTTGTCCAATAAACTTATCAGCACTTCGAAGAGTACTTTAATTTTAAGTGACACACGTAAATGGAATATATCACATAATTTAAAGTATGGGTTACAGAAATATTGTGATATTGTATTATTAAGTAATGTTAAAAAACCAACTTTACATTCTACTATCTATAAACTTTAATCTAAGCATAACTTTAGTAAAGTGAAACCACTTTCATATTTTGTATAACAAAAGAGACAACTTCAAAATGGAACTGTTATTGTTGACGATAGACACCGATCGATACAGCTCGGCCTCTCCACTCCTAAATTAGGTAATATCTTCGTTGACGTAATATTAAATTGCCTCATAAATACCTCGTTGAAGACTCCGGCAATTATTTATAAAGTGAAAAACTATATCGTAGCTTAATATGTTACAAAAATATACACAGTTTTCCTACAACTATTTCTTTAATATAACTTAATAATTGATTAACTTATGTAGTTAATTTATTTTGATTCAAAAGCTCTTAAAATGTTTTCTAGTAAATGTTAGTAGGTCGTAGTATATTTCTTACAATAAATGTACATTTCTATTTTACAGATAACATGTTTAATGAATGACAGAGATAGACTTATAAATAATGACTATACACAAAAATATATTATTTATGCTTTTATTTGTTTGCCATCACTGTTTTAATTTATCTTTTTTGGGATTAGTAATGAATTTGTCCAGAAGATCTCATAGGTATATTTATAAATTGTGTTAAGAAGTTTTTTCATCGTAATAACATTCATGGAATATGCTATTCTTATATTAAACGATTACTTTGAAAAAGTCAATAATCTAATTACGTTAATAAAATCCAAAACTAAGACCTTTCTTTAAAAAGATAAGCGTTTGTTACTGCATGTTTTATTTCAACGACAATACAAAACTGAATGTTTATAGGATGCCATTTTTTTCTGTTTCAGATGAGCTAAACATCAAATTAAAAATGGGTGTGAGTACTTACGTACCAAAATTTGAGTTGTTCCCGACCTGGGACAATATTACAGGGATGCCGGAGGAAATGAGGTTTAACGGTGGTCACCTAGTTTCCATTATAGTGTACAGTATACTCATGGTTGTGTCAGCAGTTGGAAATATAACGGTTCTGTCTATAATATTGAAACGAAAGAGAACAACAAATTCAAGAATTAACACTATGGTCATGCATTTAGCCATTGCAGATCTCCTTGTAAGTATAATTTATGAAAAACACACACAAGGAAGCTTTTATAATCTTATCTATATATTAATTTGAAAAGATTTTTTGCAATCCGAGTGAGATCTCGAGTTCTAATGGGCCGATTGACATGCGATTTGTGTTAAATGAAAGGTAATTAGCTCTATATTTGCCCATTTTACTTGGATTTTAGTAATTACATCACTAAATTTTCAAAAAACGGAAATTAAAATCTCTTATGCCAATTTAACATGGGAAAATTGTTTAAGCCTATTCCAAGTGAGATCTCGAGTTCTATTGGTCCGATTGACATGCGGTTTGTGTTAAATGAAAGGTAATTAACTCTATATGTGCCCATTTTACTTGGATTTTAGTAATTACAGCACTAAATTTTCTAAAAACGGAAATTAAAATCTCTTATGGCAATTTAACATGGGGAAAATTTTTAGGCCTATTCCAAGTGAGATCTCGAGTTCTATTGGACCGATTGACATGCAGTTTGTGTTAAATGAAAGGTAATTAACTCTATATTTGCCCATTTTACTTAAAATTTTACTATTCCATAATTTAATATTTTTAAAATGTAATTTAAAATATTTTCTATTCAATAACATTGTATTTACTGATCAACTGATTATAACAGCACATGTTTTATTATCATCTGGAGTTCTATTGGACATAAAAATATATAATAGCACAGATCAGCTGATTATAACAGCACATGTTTTATTATCATGACATGGTTAGTTTATGTTGTAATTTACTTTATTGAAGTAGGTTATGTTTAATTTTGCTGATGCTTAATTATGTTTTTCTGTTTATAGTTCAATAGTTATGGAGGTGAACAGATAATTAGTGATGATGAAATTGTCTTATTAGTAAATTTAATAAATCAATTTAAATAAATTTAATAAATCAATTTAATAAATCAATCAATGATGAAATTGTCTTTTTAGTAAATTTAATAAATTAATCTCTTATTAAATCAAGCAACTAGGCCTACATTAATTGCAAAAACTTCGCACATATTAGCTAGGGTTCCAACAGGGAGTTGGGGAGTGGGGGTTGGCGTGCGGAGCACGCACGGGTCTCCCCTAGTTTTAGGTAATTAGCTTCATAGAAAAAATTTAACAAGAACCCCTGATTAGATTAAATTGTAGAAGTAAAACCGTTTTTGATACATTGGTGATGTTTTTTTTTTTTTAATATGGTACTCCTGTTACCATATTACATTCGAAAAATATTATACTAGGGCTCAACATTAAGTACACAACATTTGACAAATAAATATTATTTTAATAAAGTTACGAAAGGTAAAATCTAACTTTGTAAATAATATGTGTCCATGTGTAGAATTTACTTTATTATTTCAGTGTTTGAAGGGATATCACCATAAAGAAAAATTTTATTCAGTATTGTTCCTTCTTTCATAAAAACGAAATCTGTGTACAAAAATAAAACATCAAACTGCCGGGCTGTTCTAGTAGTTTATACAGGGTGTCCCTTAAGTGAAGCGCCAAACTTCGAGGAATGGTTATGTGGGTCAAAATAAGAAAAAAAGTACATATAAACACAGTCCCGAAATTGCTTCGTTTTCTGGATATCCGCCATTTTTTATCATTGAAAATGGCGGCTGTTTGGAAATTTCAAACCTAAATTACTCAAAAACCGTACATTTCAACAAAAAATATCAAGACGCCACTTGTGTAGCCTTTTTGATTCCCTTTCGGATGGTGAAACTTTCAAAACAATCGGATTAAGAATAGTAGCTAAATTAAAGATAATGGCACCAAAAGTGCATACTATTGCTGTGTTTACTGTGTTGGTATAGGATGCCGGGTTGAATAAACCAATTATTACACATAATCAAAAGGGTTACAAAACAGGTGTCTCGACATTTTGTTGAAATTTTCAAACAGCCACCATTTTGAAACTCATGATTGGACTTAATCGCTTATTTTTTTTTTTTAGATATATCATTGTCAGTTTAAACTGCATGCCAAGTTTGAACTCAATCAGTCAAACCGTTCTGTAGATAAGAATTAATTTGTACAAAAAACCAAATGGCGCATGTGTAGAAAACGAAGCGTTTTGGGTCTTTGTTTATATGAACTTTTTTTCTTATTTTGATTAATAGAACCATTCCCCGAAGTTTGGAACTTTACTTATGGGATATCCCGTATGTACATTTCATACATACTTAAAAAAAATGTTATTCTTTCGTACGTATACAAACACGTTATAATAAAATCACACTTTAGCAAAGAAGTAATAGACACATAGACTAATAGCTTGATAAACCACAAAGTTGTGTATGTTTACAGCACTTTCTTGTGAATTATCTTCATATCCTTAATTATATTCACTAAGAAATGCAAGTTGCATTTGTAAATGCTTTATTTTAATAACACGATTCATAATTTCACTATTTATTTATACTTGTTAGTCAATATTAATCAAATTAACTGTATTGAAAATTATTAATTTAAAAATACATTAAGTAAGGGTTAAACATTGTCTACATACAAAATAGTATATATTATTCTTTTTTACATTTTGTAGATTTTTAGTTATATTGTTGCAAATTATTATTATTTTTATTATCTTTAAGAAGCTTTTTTTCAATATAATTTGTACACGTTTAAACATAATGTTGTGAAATGTTAGAGAGGAAAAATACACAAATATTGAAAGGGTGGATCTTGCATACTGCCCACGGAGATTAACAGAAGATTAGAGAACAAATTCAAGGATTTAATCTGTTACAGCTACTGTAAATTGTTATGCATGACTCAACATTTTACCAGAAGAGGAATCTTAAATAAAAACAGACGTTTAAATGTTTACAACTTAAGTTTATTCATATATTTTTTACAAAAGAAGTATTGAAAGGAATCACAAAATATTTATATTTGATATTCTTTAACAAATAAAAACACATTTGAATTTTACTAGAGTGTCTACATAGCAAAAATGTATTCATGTGTAAACAATTATTAATTTTTTCTTCACTTACGACATAGGAATCGAACAGTAAAATTAAAAATTTAGTTATCGGTCCTTAACTACGTTCTGCATGTCCTCTGTTACGTCATACATTTCAGTTCCAGAGTCGTTAGTTACTGTGACTTAACTAAATTAATGTTGTTGGGGACGGGGTTAGTTATGACTTCGTCGTTTAAACGATGAGTGCGATTACAGAAACAGGGGGTTATGACAATTAACGACAAGTTATGCACGCACTTTGAATCAGTAATAAATTTTACTCAAAATAACTTGTTACATCAACCAGGGTATATGAGTACAATAAATACCCACAACACAAAATGTTCTTAAACTATGTCTCTTTAGAATAAAATTCGAATAAAAAAACAATCAAAATATATATATAGTTTTGCTGTTTACAGTTTGTGAAAATAAATAAAACATTAGATTGTTTTTTGTTTAGGATATTTTTGTCTGGTTTTGTTGCGTATTTGTTTGTTTTAAGAGCAACTTCAGAAGAACTCTAAATGATCGAAAAAGAAACGAATAACTATATCACTATAAAATGAATAAACAATATTCATACAAAATATAAATACATTCCGTTCTGATACCAGACCAGTAACCGTACGTATTTATCGATGACGATCGTTTCGACTTTACTATTCAGACGTTGTCAATTTTGCTCTTTACAACATTTACACCAAAACTATCAACACTGACTGTCACAAGCAAGATAAAGGACTAGCCATGGGTTCCCATTCTCTAGTACAATGGCAGACATATTTATTAACAACTTGGAAAATCGAAACATAATGAACTAGTCAAACCCAATTCACAAAAATATACGATTTGATCATAGAAATGTTGATGGCGCCATTCTTCTATTCATGGGTATTTATAAGACAGTTAAATAGGTTAAAGAATTACTTAAATGGAATACACCCATCACTGAAGTTCGAAGGAATGACAGGTTTACATTTCCTACCCGTCTGTGCTATTAAGTGAAAAAATCCACTTTAAAACACAATTTTTTGCAGTACTTTTAGATTTAACCCCTAAGACACAAACGCCGCAACTCAACGCTTTCCAGTACTGACGGAACAATGAACGGGTGAACAGTTAATGATTTATATATAATAATTTAAAGAAAGAGTATAGTTGCGATGTGTTTTAAATGTAGTTTGTGTTCAAAGTGTTGTAATAAATCTGTATATTGTGTTGTGTAGCGTTAATGTATGTAATTTACAAAATTGACAAGCATTTAAATAAATTTACTTTAAAATTGTTTGACGGTGCCTGAATAAGAATGCGAAACGATCGTCACTGATAAATAAGTACGGTTAGTGAAGGTCCGCAAGGCAAAAACAAACACAGTTATACAAAATATTATTAGTGTTTAGATCTTACGAAGAAATAACCTATAAATTAGTGGTTCTTTTGTATAATAAATTGTTTCATTCACCTCCATTGCATCCCATCACCATAGAAACTGTCACCTGACATACAAAATTTCGCTAGTACGAAGATACCTTTAAATTTTATACTATACACAATCAGGATATTATGTGTATTTAATAATAATTTGTTTCAAACAGCAAATGTTTTGCTCGACACCTTCTTGATATATGGCCTAACCATTCATCAATCAAAATTAGTATGCCTTAGACATGTACATTTTCACGTGTATATCTTACATACAAATAACATCAACCTCTGCTAAAGAAGATTTTTCATTTAATTGAAACAAAACAAATAATGTATGGTACACAAACTAATGTTTGAGTTAGTGCGAGTCATAGGATCAATCCCCGTCCCATATGTCTTACCAGTATGATATTAATTACAAACACAATATACTTGTTAATCAATATTACTAGGCATAACATTTTAGGCAACAACAAAGGAAAGAATAAATTAAACATTGATACTGAGACCATTTAAAAGAGTCGACTTGTCTAAAAATCGTGTTTCCTTACTCGGTATAAATGAGAAATATATTTTTCATAACATAAGCACATAGTTATAAACCGCCGTACTTTATTGTAAATTATATTCTTCAATCAACAAAGATTTTGTTCAGTTGCAGTACTTTACAGATGAAACGGGTGTGTTAACAATATTTTTTAGAATATATTGATTATTACGTGCCTCAAAATTATGTAAATAAAAAATAGCTGATACTATTAAATACATCTCTTCAAACGTTACAATACATGGCATGATCAATATGTATGTATTGATAGTATACATGTGTGTGTATTTGTTAGCCAACACTGTGGCTTTCCACAATATATAGTGGATTATTATTATTGTTGTTTTAAAGTAAGTAACTTGCTTTATAATTATGTTGATACATTTATTCGTTTCTATGAAATTTATCACACTCAGACCAAAAAGTGACTAGGGTTTCGTTTTCATTTCAGATTCAGAACAATTAAAACATAAGTTAATGAACAATTTTATTCTTGTAAGAAACAAAATTAGTCTTTTGCTTCTTTCTAATAATTATTATTACTACTAAACATTTATATCAAGGTAAAGTTAATTAATTCAACAATATTAGTTGTTGTTTAACTATGCTTTAATTTGTTCTGAACAATGTTCAGTATATTAAGATTGAATTCAGAGGTGTGTCCCTTTAAACTAAAACATTTCCCCGTAAATTCTAGACTAGACTACTCCTTTGGCATGTTGCCAAGGCCTCGAAGCAGTCCCTCTTCATGAAAGTTAAAACTTGCAAATTTAATTTTAAATTTTAGTCCTACTGAGACATAGACATTTGCTTCGCTCACTTTTGATATATATATATATATTTATTGTCGTTTTAATAATTTAAATTTGTAAACAACAAGTATTTAGAAACTTTCGATTATTTAGGCTATATCAAATGTTATTTCAAATAGTATACACTCAAATAATTGACATAAATTACCTTTAAATGCAACCTCAAAAACATCATTTAAACTGTAGGAATGTTTAAGTGGTTTGTAATAATTAGTTAATAATGATTAATAACGAAATTAGGGTAGGCTGAAATGAATTATTAATGCATTATTGAACACTAAAAACACAAAAAAAAACTAAAATAAAAGAAAAAACCATTGATGTTGATTAAGACCACACGTTGGAAGTAATAACTTCTATGACCGATTTATATTTTTATCAGTATTAATATTAGAGGAGAATAAAGGTCAACAAATTACACAAGTCAATATATTGTCAAAAAATACTATATCATATTTTGAAATTGCGTAGTTATAATAAAATAATATAATAATTATAATATTATAATATAGTATTATTATAATTATAATATTATTATGTAACTAGGGGAGACCCCTGCGTGCTCCGCACGCCAACCCCCAACGGAACTTTCTAAAAACATATGTTATATTTTATTTATAATAAAGGTGTAATATTAATAATTACCTAAAAACTAAGATGGTAAATAATGTTAAATGTTCAAACCAAATTATTTCTTATCTTTTATAACAGCAGTTAATAATAGTTAAAAGAACCGGCAAAGCTCAGGTCTACACTTTAAAACCCTAACATAAAAGCTAGAAATACAAAAATAATTGCTTCAAATTTTGAAATCAGCTGTTATTAGAAATATTGAAGCAAACATCTATATTATCTGTTATTTTAATCAATTGGTTGCTATGGTAATAAATGTAAATACATGTGTTGGTTTATCATTCCAGGCCTAACCTAAGATTTTTTCCGACTAAATTTACAAATATTAAAATAAAAAAAGGATTTTACCGAAATGAATTATAGCCTATGTTACTCAGGGATAGTGTAGCTTTTTATTAGTAATACTGTTTTTTCAATCGGTTCAGTACCGCCAGAGATTACCCCCTACATGCAAACAAACAAACAAACAAACTTTACCTCTTTATAATATTAGTATAGATAATATTATAATTATAATAAGTATGCGAAAAATAGTATTAATATAATGTAAGCAGTATTTATTTAGTGACTAATGATTTTGCGTGAGGTGTTAGTGTATGCACTCTACATAGAGTTCTAAGAATAATTCAATATGTAAGGGATAATTATTATAATAATAATTATATTATAATAATTAAATATTATAATAACGTATTATAATACAGAAAATGTTACATCTTAAAATATTTTAGCTGATTCTGTGTGTATTTTGAGACAGTGGTTTTTTTACCGCTTGCCTATGTGCTTTTACGCGATTTGTATTAGAATAACGCTTTCGTCTTTTTTTTGGTATTTGTTCTGGATTCAACCAAACTGCATCAGATGATGATGTACACTGTTCCGATAGGGTTGGAAGTTGAGAAATTTGGAGACCATCGTCTGAAACCTGGCATTGGGAAGCTGACTGTATTTCCTCCACACTAATATCCATTGAGTTGTCAGGTAAAGAAGGTGTGAGAGGGATGAGAACATGGCCTCTTGTCAGTTCCCCAGTAAACCTTAGCTTCCCTACTCCCTCAATCGGTTCGCCAAAACTCTCCCTCAACAAATAACCATTTCTGTACACCTGAAATTCGTAAACAATATTTCTGATGCTGCTTGAATTTCACACGAGGTTCCAAAAGTTACCGGTTTGCTCATATCCGCGATACATTCTTTTTTTGTTGAATAAATTTGAACCTGCGCCAATTGTTTGAAACATGACTAACAACTCCGGCCCTCACCTCAAACCTCAGTGAATCGTGTCATGTACAATTAAAGCCAAAGAGTAGAATAATCATTGGCCATCTGGCCTAGAAGAAACTACTCTGTGAGGAATAGATACTCCATTAAAGTGTATGACCTCTATTGTTGTAATATAAAGCTAAATTTTATATATAGGTCTAAGTGAGTAATAATAAGTTAGAGTAAAATAAAACAATGTAAAATATTACTTTGTCAAAATGTAAAATATTGTCTAAATTTACTTCAGTTAGGCAATAATCAATCTTCTTAAAAAACTTAAAACGCACAAATATAATAATAATTATTATAACTATCCCTTACATATTGAATTATTCTTAGAATTCTATGTAGAATGCATGCACTATACCGCACTCAAAATCATTAGTCACTAAATAAATAATGCTTACATTAAGGGTCACTATTTTTCGCATACTTATTATAGTATTATAGTATTATTATATACTATGCATCGTCTATTCCCTCTCCACGCTCTGACTTGTGTCAACGCAAAAAGTTTGCGTGACGCGAGATTTCAGAAACATATTCAAGCGAAAGTCCCCCAAAGGGCCAATAGAAGTTAAAAAACTAAATTTTTTAAGGACCGTATCTCCACTGAGGTTAACTTAAGATTACATATAGGAAAAAATAATTATAAACAATCAAAAACATGCAACCATGAATCTTGAGGATATATCAAATGTTATTTCAATAATTATTAGTTATGCCAAACTTCAGTACTTCTCGAAAATCGAATTCGACATAGTGGTATGCCATCTGTTTAGTTCGAAACAAAATATTGATCACTACAAAATTAAAGGAAACGTAAGGAAGCGGATGAATGGCCTAATGGCCTACAGGAATAAAAATAGTTAAACATCATTGATTCTTCACGAATTGTCAAGATTATGATACTCTACTAAACGACATCTTCAACTTACCTGTATTATAACCCAAAAAGTAATGGATTATTAGAGCTACAATAAGTTTACGTCTACACAAATAAAATAGTAACTAGGGAAAACGCACAGAAAAACCTCAATTAGGCCTATATTTATGTCAATACAACAATTTTAGTGTCCTTACATTACACAACGATTGGATGTATTTTCTAGGCTTTTCTGTAGGCAATTGAATTGTTTGAATTACAGTTTGACTATTGTAGCTCGTGCATCGCTGAAGATGGCGACTTTGTTGTTGAAACGCGTTTGATTTAATAAACGTATTAGTTGTGAGAATTTGTGTTCTAAGTTTATTCTTATCAAATTGAATTGTTAGCTGTTACACAATAGGGTTGTAAAACTCATGTGTTACGCATTTCTCAGTTTTCGTATAATTTGTGTTACATTTGTCAAAAAAATTCAATATAATTTAACACTGTAATTAAATGTTTCACCTACAACTACAAAAGTTTGAAATTACATTTTTCGTGTTATAAAAGTGTCGTACGGAGCCATTTAGGGTTAAATTTAATAATCATATGTTCTATTTAAATTAATTCACCGAAATATGCTACTGAAATATATAGCATGTTATTTGAAAATGTAGAAAACACCTCCGTAAAAGAATGTACTATAATATATATTGATAATCACTTAAGCTGGTAGTGTGTCGTTTGGTAGTAAGGTATGTTCCATTTTTATTATAAGTAAGGGAAAACAAACTTCCTTGCCTATTACAAAATAACAGAAACTTGAGAATCCCACTGGATCCCCCCAAGTTAATAGTGTTTCTGTTACTATACTTATATCAAAAAATGAGAAAGTGAGACAATTAATTGTTAACCCTAGAATCCCAACGCTTATACAAGTTGCATTATTCCTAACGCTTAGTCTACGAGACGACGGGTAAAATAAATGAATAAAAACCTAAAAAGAATAAAGTAATTCGTTGTAGTAGCACTTTTATAACACAAATGATATGTAAGACATACAACTGACGCAGTTTGAACCAGTTTATTGCTCTTGAACACATTCAAAGCACCACTGTCCTTGATGGTCACCACACATTGCTTTTGAGCTGCGCTTGCTTAAAGAATCTCGTCAATCGACGTTTCTTGGATGGGCAGAACGAGCAAATATTTCGTCTCTGAGGTTCTTGTTGTACAGGTTTAGTATCAGGAACTTCTCAATGCATCGCAATGTTATTGCTACATAGACGCAATGTTATTCAAAAACTAACACCCCAACGCCTCGTCTACTAGACTACACGATCACAGATTTCGCACAAATATACACATACAACCGGTTTCCGATACACCAACGTGGCCTTCTGGGTGGCAAATAAAGGTACTGGAGTGGAGGGGCGGTCTCTACAACGTAGCGGGAATGGGGAACGAAAACATGGCGACCATCGTCTACCAGACGAAGCGTTGGGATTCTAGGGTTAATAATGTTAGTATGATAATGTAGACATTATATATATATATATCAAAATGCCGAAGAGTGGCAACCCTTTTCCGAGAAGGATAATACTACAAAATTGATAGGTAATGACTATATTAAAGGTGTTGGTACACAAAGTATCGACTGAAAAGCTGTTAACTTTCTACTAATACCAAAATATTATTACACAGTTTAAATATCGATTTTTGAAAACCATATTAAATTTCCTTTTAACTTATTACTACTTGTAAATAAATCGAACAAAGTTTCAAATTTGTGCGTGGGCCAAGCCTGATATGAGCACAACTTAGAGAGTGATTATGTGAGAGGAAAGGGTAGGCAGAGATTGGACGTAGTGTTGGCTTTGATGTATTCGTAGAAGTGCAAATATTGACTTCGGTTAGGAAAGGTTACAGTTGATTGCCTTTTCCCGTAGCCCATGGACTCGTAGAAATATTGATCACAAAACTTGTAAATCATGTTACTTCCAGTTGCTGATTTTTCCATTAATAAATAAGGAAGGGACTATTTTAGGAACACCTCAAAAATATAAATTGTATTTACAATGCAATGATGGTTTTTGTGAGATTAAAATATAATATCAGACACATTTATTTTGAAGATGCATTTCTAATATAAAAACATTCCTAAATTAGTATAACACTGAAGTTTTAAAATTATAGTTAGCGCTTCTTTTTAGTTGAGCTTCAAATAAACATGTTATATTTGTTTTAGGTGACATTTCTAATGATGCCCTTGGAGATTATTTGGGCAATGACAGTTTCCTGGTGGGCAGGAGATACTGCTTGCAGGATATCTTCATTTTTCAGAATATTTGGTCTATATCTATCCAGCTTTATTCTGGTCTGCATCAGTATAGATAGGTGAGGCTCTTTTAATTACTTAATTGAAATATAAACAGTGTCGTATTTAGTAAACATAAAGGTTTGAGTACTTTTATATGACTTATCTGTCCTAGATAGTAAAAATCTATGATTAATAAATACACTGATTCATTAATTTAAGTATGTTTTTGTTAGTCAATAAATAAAGCCATACACAAATGTTATTCTTCTATTTTAAATTGTTCAATTACTTACCACATTTTTTGTTAAAACTTAGTTTATAGCTTCTATTATCAACCTGGCATTAAAATCATTTAAAAAAAGGAAAATATTTCAAGTAAACTGATGTTTACATACTTTTTAATGGGACAAATTAAGCGCAACAAAAAGTATTTTAACAAAAAAAATCACCATAACAATAAAAGAAATTACATAATAAACACATATTATATCAAATGTAACTATTTTATGCAAAATAAGTACATTTACACTTCTAATACATCATCGAATAGAGATACTATGCAATAGGCATTATATATATATATAGAAAATGTACATAAAAATCATTAAATAAAAAAAAACTATTAATTGTTACGACCATTAAATCAACAAAAGCTGACTATAGTCGTAACAGCAAATCCTTAAAAACTGTAAACATGTGTTATGAAATTTAAAACAAGTTTATTTATAGTATCTTCTAGGACAATCTCATTTTGCAAGCAAATGCTAATCAAGTATTTACTTTTGCATACTAGCATTTGCCTTCAAGAATGTCATTAGTTTTAATAGAAGTCTTCCTTTCATCATGGTTGCTGTTTCAGCCTCTGTATTGTTATTGCAACATTATGATTTTTACCCAGATACATAATTTATGTTAGATTATAAAACATCAAATTAATTACAATAAACTAAATAAATTATTCAAACAAAATTTTTTTTTTTTTGCAGAACATATTTTCATATATACTATTTTTTCTTCAATACTAAAATTATATGTGACACGTCAATTTTCTAATAACACATTACATTTTTTGGCCACATCATAATCAAACAAAAATAATTATAAACTTGCTAAGTAGGCCTAATAAATAAAACGTGAATTTCCTTTTAGGTATTTTGCAGTGCTTAAACCTATGAATCTCTCAGATATAGACAGAAGGGGTAAAGTTATGTTGACGTGTGCCTGGCTAGGCTCCGTCATCTTCAGTGCTCCTCAGGTAAAATAATAGGTTAAACTTTAGAATACCTAGAATAGAATTAAACTTGTAACAACATTGTAATATTCAATGTATGTTACTTA
Source organism: Philaenus spumarius (assembly GCA_018207615.1). NCBI lineage: Eukaryota > Metazoa > Arthropoda > Insecta > Hemiptera > Aphrophoridae > Philaenus > Philaenus spumarius. Next base: position 53,902 of record JAGFPH010001936.1, read on the forward strand.
TATTTATAAAATTACTAGCTGACCCGGCAATGCTACGCTATTGCATAATTATTTTGGTCAAATAAATGCGACAAATGATCGTGATTTAGTAACTTTGACCCCAAACCCCCCTCCCCCTGAGATTTCGAATTTTTTTAAACCATTTCTTAGTGAGCACCTATGGCCATAGAGGAAGCTACATACCAAATTTCGTTCTAATCCGTTCAGTAGTTTTTGAGAAATCTTGATTTAGTAAATTTGACCACCCCAAACCCCCCTAAAATTTCGAATTTTTTGCGAAAACCTTTCTTACTTAGCACCTATGGCCCTAGAAGAATCTACATACCAAATTTCGTTCCAATCCGTTCAGTAGTTTTGGAGAAATCTAGATTTTTAGTTACTTTGATCCCCCAAACCCACCTAAAATTTCGAATTTGTTTAATCCCTTTCTTAGCGAGCGCCTATGGGCCCTAGAGGAAGCTACATACCAAATTTCATTCCAATCTGTTCTGTATTTTTGGAGAAATCCTGATTTAGTAATTTTACCCCCAAACCCCCTAAAATTTCAAATTTTTTGAAAACTCTTTTTTAGTGAACACTTATGGCCCTAGAGGTTGCTACATACCAAATTTCATTCCAATCCGTTCGGTAGTTTTGAAGAAATCGTTGTTTAATAACTTTGATCCCC
>JAGFPH010001936.1:59607-75565 GCA_018207615.1 Philaenus spumarius
AACAGACGCAATACCATTTTGAATGGTTTAGTATTCAACATGTAGAAAGTATGTGTTACTTCTGTATTAAAGTACATGTTAGAAGTTAAGTTGAATGTTTGTAAGTTTAATCCAATGTGAAACGGAAATAAGTATTAAACAAAATACATTTTTAAAGTTAGAACTATATTTACATCAATTTCATAGTGGGTTCTTGTGGATTATGTAGTATGTATACTCGTTAGCAGCATAAACGTACATATACAAATATACCTTTTTAAATCAATCAGTACATGCAAAAATTTAAATTTTGTTAAAGTATTCCGCCTTCGTACAATATAAACTGCAGTATTTGGGGCAAATTAATTTCAAAGGCTATTACTATTTATAACTATTTTTGTTACCAAAATTAATGACACTTTTATGTATTTGTAGAAAATATGTTTTAAATATATATATATATAATACATTTCTGCTTTGTACAAATCAATATGTATTTTTTCAAGGTACTGGCTAGACCCAGAATCTGCAAAAAACGTTGATATTCGAATACAAAAGTTTCTGTTCCTCTTCGCTTGCACCAACTCGTGTATGAATCCTATTGTCTACGGAGCTTTCAACATCCGCACCCGTCGTAGAGCGCCCGGCCAGGTGAGACCTCGAAGTACATCCTCTACGGCCATCACTTGCACGACGGATATCCGCTTGCCGGCTCTCTCGATCTCTTTACGCAACGTAGAATGACCGTTAGCCCCTTTGCTTAGTGCAGAAAAAACCGTTAGAGTGGATCTATCAAAAAATCGCGTATATAGCACCGTTGCGGAAAATCGGTGTTCGTATGGAGTCGAAAACTGTTAGACTGTGTATATCGAAATTTTGTATAATATCAATAGCCACTTGGTGTAATAACCGAACGCAAACAATTTTGTACAATAACTACGTTAGTTTTCTTTACTAAATATTACATCCTTCATTTTGTATATAAAGAATTCTCCAAATTGTAGACATAAAATATCTTAATCATGTTTTTTAGGAGCAGATAGTAAAATATGTAAAAATAAACTTATAGTGAAAGTTGTTGAATTGAAATTTGACGTTTTCCAAAAAGATAAAAATGACTCTATATATTTAAACAAATTGTTATTCAATATATTTGTATTTACCACTGATAACTTTACTGATGGCTTTAAGTTTATACATGATTTTATTGGTTACAACCTTTTCAAAGATAAACCACATCCAATATACACAACGGTATTCATAGATTCTATATTATATTTAATGTCCTTTTATATTTACTTTCTTGGTTACGGAATAAAATATTTTCTAATCCGTAATCTATATTAACAATAAGAGTTTAAATAAGAACCCCTGAAGACTCCAAACTTGTTGTTTAAGCTGAACACATCAATGTATGTACCATAATATTACTTTAAAGATGAAAACTGTGTATAATATTTTAAAAGATATAGCTATTTAGTAATAATATGGGAACCTTGACGTATTCCATCTAAATAAAGACTGTGATTTGATAGAAAGTTGTAAATTTTTCCAGCGCACCTTATTATTATTATTTTGTGAATGGTTTAAAGCTTCTGTACTTTTTATATAGACTGAAATATATATATACTTTGTGTAAATACCAGCACTGTGCATTCCTGTAAAATTATGTTGCATCCTTCATTCTGCACTGAATGTCACAAATTAACGAATGTAAGTGTGCTAAATAAAATTTAATATCGAATTTCTGTTGTATTCTTTGTCTTGCTGTCATCCTATCTGCAATGTTGTACTGTAAAAGCTTTTGCTGACATTATTATTGGGCTGTGAGTTGAAATATGTTGAATATGCTGTGTACCAAATTTGTTTTGTTTTATAAAACATGTTATTGTTATTATATTTTAATACTTTTAAATAATTCGGATCAGAAAATGTAAATAAATGTTTGCAGTATTTCAAATCTATTGCATGCAACTGAGATGTTGACTGCTGCTACTTTCGTTCAAGAGTTTTTGTATTTAATGCAACATTTTAAATATTATTCTTATTTCACTTAAAGCGACAGATATAAACAAATTATAGAGAGGTGTTGTTGGATGGTTTGATATTCTTGGATAGTTTTTATGTTGGACAACTAACGTATTTTTATAAATTTAATTCAATAGGATTGAGGACTTTTTATTCCAAAAATACAACGTAACTAAACTACATTGAGATAAAATGACTAAACTATTACTTAGTAAACACAAATGCTGACTGAATAATTATACTAAATAACGAGCTGACGTTTGATGTCATTGTTTATTGAACTTAAAATACAAAATGCACCTTTTGTACAATGTCAATTCAATTTTAAATTTACTTAAAACTTTATTTAATTTTTTAATTTCTGAACCTGTTATTGTATGCTTGCACTATAATGGTTAATTTATTACAATATATAACTTTTTTGTTCATTTTGTATTATTTTATTGTCCACACAACGAAGACTAACACATATTATATCGTAAAGATCGACTCTTGGTCCTATTTTCATAAGCTGAACAAAAATTTCATGTTGCAGTTAGTTTCGCTTGGGTGTAACTACATCTGTGAAAAAGTTAGTATTGATGTTTTAGTATATGTTGTGAGATGGACGTGTGTTGCTTTTATTTCTAGCAAATCCAATACATTTAAGAAATCTATTGAGTGTATTGTTTTACAAAAACCATAGTTGTTTCCATTACGTATAAAACAAATTGTTACAGAGAAACCAAACATTAGATTCTTGCCATGGAGCAGTCGACGTTGTCCGCTTAGTCAGTTGGAGAAGGACAGCTTCTACGCCTGCGCCTGGTGTTAGTAAACGTCATCTGTGTGTCAGTTGCAGATCTCAACAACCGAATACTTGCGTCGTGGTGCTACGTACAACCGATGGCGTACGCGTCCTTAGCTCCAAATAAACTTATTTCCTTTTGAAAAAGTGCAAAACAATTTCTGTATTTCATAAACTGAATATATAAAAAAAACTAAAATGTCAGTGTCAAAAAATATATATAAATACGTTGAACATATTAAACTATTCTGATAATATTTATGAACAATAATAAATAATTCAGGCAATAATTTAATAATGTTGTTCAAACATTTCACTCGGTTTCAATTACAAGTTACTTACTAGAAGTGATTCTGAGATGAAGTTTTCTTCAATGTGTCTCGTTCAATTGTAATCAATCATTTGTACAGTTCTCGTTTTGTATTGTTCAACTTCATAATATGTGTAAAACTGTTAGATCAATGTGATGTTATATCTGACTATAGTTGGAAATATTTAAGCTGAATTCTGTTTTGTATTCAGACTCACTCAATATGTGTATGACATGATATTGCCTGAACTGTTGTGCACATAGTTTTGTCAACGGCAGTTTTACAATTAAATAAACGTTACGTTCTCTGTAAACTTACTAAGAATATTGCATATATTACCTAGTCCAAATCCTTCTTGTAACGTGGCAACTGTTTAAAATATGTTATGTTACAATAGTGGCAGCACCTGAATTTGATGATGTAAATTATTTAGTTATTAAAATAATGTATACCGACAAGCTAAATAAAAAGGTTTTGAGTTATAATTAAAAAGAACCTTCATAATATTTTTCTAATTGAGAACATTTTAGGACACAATTCATTTCAACTATCATCATTTTAAAAATCATGTAATTAAATTCTTTAAGACAAACAGCACTTAAAATTTGTTTTCCAATTACAAACCAGTATACACAAATATTATAGTTCGTAGCTTCAATAACGAAACAACTGAAAATGTTTATATAATTTTTTTTATTTACTCAGGCACGTTCGTCAACTTTAACAAAGCTGCTATTGTTTTAGCCTAGAGAGCACAAATTGCTTTTTTAATTTGAAAAATTTAGTTGTTTGGCGTATCATTGAATCTATTTTTGTTTCGTTTTCATAAAACTATTTAAATTGCTATTTTCCATGAAAACATGTCCCCAAACATTCAATCTGAAAGCAGGCTAACATTGAGAATCAAATTGGGTTTCATGCATGTTTGATTTAAATCGATTTATACTTCACTTTATACTTAACTACGGTCGTATCCTATACAATTAATATTTCCATTAAATAGTAGTTTTTATACATTTATTTTAATTTTCATTGTTTCTTAACTTACTATTGGAGTACTATTGTCCTTACCTTCTTTTTTTGGACATTGAAATATACATAATTTGTTTTTCAAAGCAAATCCTCTAATTGAATTGTAATTATTTGGTGAAAACTTAATTTCTTCAAATATTTAGTTTTATCGTGAGGGAATTATGGTTTACGTAAACTAATTTTCAAGAAGGTACTTTAAAAACATGAAGTGTTATATTTAAAGAAAAATCTAAGTTTATAAGTTAATCAGTTATTCTGTTTCTTTTCATTATTCGTCCATTAGTATCTAGAACGTTTTTACGACATGAAATATTGAACTGTGCGAAATAGTCTTAGAGATTGATCTTACTTAAATTGCTTCCGTGCCAGCAGAAATAACACCTGCCGCTCTGTTCAAAAGTTTCTGAGGAAATTATTTATTGATTTAAGAGAATCAGAGTAATGGGATGCAAAGACAGTATGTAAATAATGAGTTATACAAGTAAACATTCTTATTTTTCCACAACAAATATCTTACTAATTGTTAACTGATTGCAATTATTAGTAACGTTGTTTTCTCTACTCGTCAATATATGTTTCATTATATAGCTTCAAAAATCTAATTTAATATGACATTTTTTTAAATTGTTGATCTTGCATTTGTCTACTATTGTACTTCACTTTGTACAATAATTGTGAGCACTAGCATAATAGTAGACTGCTCATATAAAGTAAGTGTATTCATATTTTATTGGTGCATCAGGTTGCAGCGAGTATTAGTATTAATGAGTTGTAACTATTAATGAGAATTAGTAATACTGTCAGCAGTGAAATACTAAGAGACTGTATAAAGTAATCAGCTTTGCGATGTAATATATTTCCGATGTAAGAATTTAGTTTAGCAGAACGTGATTATTTAATATTCAATTCTATAAATACTAACTCTATCCAGTAACCTAATTATTTTAGAAGTTGTGTTAGAAATAGTCTATGGAAAATATTAATGCATAAAATGGAATACATGTCACACATCAATGAATACAATATTTATATTTATTGTATTAAAATCTAGTGCCGACGGTAGACGGAAAGAAAACCAACAACTTCTTTAAATACAAAGTAACATATCGAGATGAAAGTAACAATTGTAAAAAGTTATTTAGCATATATCTTTAAAAAAAAAAATAGAAATAGTTTCCAACTTCATCAGTAAATACTATTTAAACCCAATTTTTCTATTGTTAAGATATTGATTAAATAGGCCTACTGTGCAGTCATATACGTTATTTTTACATTTATGGAAACATCAGCTTAAATTATCTACTTAAGTTTCAAATTCTAACGGACGAATTCACTCTTCATTAGTCGGTTTGTGATTTCTCCGAATGAAAATAGTTTTACCTAAATTTCATCATCATTATTTTATGTCCTCTTTAAGTAAACACATATTTTTCGGTAATATTATTATCTTTAACTGGTACATAATTTTAAACAATAATAAAAATTTTTAAAGTGTTTTGATGATGGCTTCACTGTTACGCCATAAGCAATATTTGTTCAACAAATAATCGTAAATTATTTAATGGAACAGCCATTCGTCTGATAGAAGAGCCTGCAAGGAATGATTTATTGACTTCTACAATAGGTGACAGATAGAAAGCTTAGTAAATACATTTTACGAGAGTATTGAACAGAGAACAAATACTTTTACAGAATACATGTGTGGCATAGAAATAGATCAAGTGGAATTTATACACGTTAATAAATAATGTTCCAACTTACCGTTGTTAGCAGTCACTTGTCGTATTGTAAACGACGGTGGTTTCGGCTATTCAGCCATTCTCAAGTTATCGGAGACATCCGTTTAAATAAATTATTGCACGAAACACGGGGGTCCCCCCAATATCTGAAATTTGTGTTTACGTCCCACTTTATATCAGAGATGTAAAAAAAGAATTTCGCAAATAAAAGGAACTGTAAAATACCATACACAATTTTACTTTTCTTTATATAGGCGTATTTTGTATTATTCACTATTATTATTATTTATCATCATAATTACTGTTAGTATTTATTAATTATCACTATTTAATAGGTTAAGGGTTAAGGTAACAAAATGACGTAAGGTAATTATAGAAACAAAAACGCGAAAGGACGCGACGCTGATGTAAACCAATAAACTGCATTATAAATTTTCTTCAATTTATGACAAAGTATTGTAACCTAATTTCACCTCAGAAATGCATAAAAACGATATTTCGAGAAGTGATATTTTCAACACTCCCATACCCCTCTTTCAACTGACCCCCGGAATGTGTCCCTCCCAATAAAAAAAGCTGCTGATGACGCCCATGACACGAAAACACATTTAATAAAACCATGTCCAATGGGCCCTCCGTCTCGCACTGAACTATTGTTTATCTATGTGATAAGCACTATTGGCAGCATTAGGTAAGCAATGCGAGACAGTGGGCCCACAGGACTTGCTTTTATTGAATGTGTTTCCTTGTAATAATGTATTTAAACGTTTAATAATGTAAACGTGTTTTGTTAAGTGTTCCGCGACAGCGAAGGATGTCTCCAATAACTTGAGAATGGCTGAGCAGCCGAAACGGCCGTCGTTTTGCATACGACAAGTTTCATCGGCAATCTGTAACATGATATTAATTTATAACAGTAGTCGGAATGGCGGAAAACAAAATACATTATCATACACGTTAACACAAACAAATCTCATTAATCATCTTGATTATGTCTATACATTAATCGTTAAGTCCTGTAACATAGTATAGTTCTAAACATAATTAAAAATAACGTTCCACGTGTTAAGCCTGAGTAGTTTTGTATACCTTATTTGATGATAGTAATTTTTGTATGGAAATGTTTACTAGCGTACTTACGTCAAGCAGTCTTTTAGTTTATATTTATTGTTTTATTACAGCTGTTTCGGTATCCCATAATATCACATCATAATATTGTATTATAAAATTTTTTACTAGGCAGTCACAAGGGATTATGAAAATTATAAATCTATATCATCTGTAGCTAATTCATTATCACACTTATACATTGCCTTAGAATATCTTATAATATAGGATATTACATTATCACGTACAATACACAAACAAATAATAAGTACCAACTTTTTGGTAAGGGCATTTTTTTGAAGAAAAAAGTACTGTGTGCTTCACAGTCGGAAAAGTGCAATGGTGGAAAAAAAAAGATTAAAATTGTATGTATTAAAGTTGTAATTAATTCAAACAATCTTACCTTTAACTGTCTAAGGCTTATATTTAATTTGACCCTAATCTTTTGCTGTTTATATATTTGAAATAAAATAAAATTTAAGAGCAATAGTAATAAATATTAAAACCTATTTAGAAATAATACGGTACTAAACCATACAAAATGTACAATAAAATAATTCTTTACATGCAATGTATAATACAAAAATTATTATTAACAAATACCTTTAATATGCGCCTTTCAATCCCTACGTATTGTCCGCATATTTCTTGAGTCCACACGTGGAATACAAATTCGAAAAATCTCTTTGAACAAACATGCGTAGTAGAGGCATCATCGATTCATAACAGTTGTTAAGGGATTAGACTTTTCGCTTAGTACAGCTTTACGGTAAGCTTGTGACGACGGTTATCATTCTGCCACTAAGCTGTTAAATGTAAAAGCATAATAAAGTTCAGTTGATTACAAATAATATTTTTTTAAAATAAATGAACATTTTAAGTTTGTACTACATCCTTTGATACATTACATGACTAGTACTTCTATATCATAATTTTCTCTCACTCTCTCATGTTATGTTGAAATGTTATAATTTTGTGTAAATGTTATTATAATATTACACAATAAGTAGGCCTATTTTTATTTGTATTTCTTTATTAAATATTTTCCTTTCCCGTCACATAATTTTTGTGTAGTTTTACTAGCTTCAACACTTTTAATTGACCATATAGTTTCTTTTTACTTAGTTTTCCTCTTAAAAATTTACTTTATTCAGAAGAAAAAAAACATTATTAATATATATTATGCTTTTCTTAAGTTATTTATTACTAAAAAAAAATTCAAACATGCATTATGTGCCCAGTAACTAGTTAGTTCCTTTGTATAACTTGTGTATCATACATTACTGGGTAATAAATTAAAAATTGATATCACATAGTAGCTATATTATTTGGTGGTACTGGGTTAAAATTGTGAGTAAAACAATATGGCCTACTTTTGTGCAATAGTATTTTGTACTAGCAATTTTATTTTAAAATTACAAACAACTTAAATTCAGTCTTAGAAATTTGAGGTACCAAAAATCAAACACAGGTTCAAAAGTTCATCATTTAATTTTGACACAAAATTGAAACTAGTTATAAATTGGAATAAATAATGTTTAATAATAAATGAAATAATAATAAATAAAATAACAATAATAGTTTATAACAAATAAATACAACAAGGATAAAGAAAATAGTACAAAAGTACAACTTGTAGACCCGAGTAGTTGTTTGACCGCGGTACAAGTAAGATGTCTCCCCCATAGAACTAACTCTAGAAAAACGTTGCTCCCCCTTCCATTTGGATGTCAACTTCATCAACTGTGGGATTCCTACAGCAAAGTATTGTAATAGTGCATTCATTAACACGCTCCTCCATCGCACAGGGATCTTCCGATTGTAATTAAACTTACACATTTCTTATCGAGAAGAATTGCTGATTCCAACGCAGTAAACAACATATAGATCAGTCAGTTAACAGATTTATAAAAATACAAAATATAATCAGCCAAAAAAATCGGAACATGAAATAGTTACTAAATGTAAACTTTTTTTTCGGTAGAAACAAACGACATGCGAGGAAAATGTTGGAAATGAGTTGATTAAAAACTTTTATTTAAAAAATGTTTTATACAGTATTTGGTTTTCTCATATTTAAAGGTTAAACGCGCGCTTTCGATATTGCCACCGCAATGAAACAAATATCTATTTAGAAAATAAAACCAATAATACCTACCATAGAACACTTCCTGCCTGTAAAATAATAATAAGTCATAGTTCAGCTTGCCAATACAATCAAATTCGTGTTATATAACAAAGTGTCGCGTCAGTCCACTGAAGTTGTGAAGACTGAACTGAGTAGTGCGACGCGAATTGGTTGAACGGGGAAAACGTTGTTACTATCTCTACAGAACAAATAAATCATTTTATAAACAAATATTTGGGATAAAAATTGTAGAATAATTAATTATATACAACTTATCCGCTGGAAGTTTCTTTTTAACCCGAAAACAAAAAAAGTCTACGCTTAATGCCTTTTTGTGTCACTTTTAAAACACTAAATATTTTTCATTATTAAAAATCAAATAAATTACCAAACTACACGAAGTTTATACTGTTAGATTCCGTAGTTCATTTAGATAAATAATAAATTGTGGGAGTACAATGCTGAAATCCACTGAGTGGCCGTGAGTGACTACCAATGGGGGGGGGGGGGGGGTAAATACCTTTTTCTTGAACACAGCCCGAGCGTTAAAGGTGTATTAATAGAGTTCTATGGTCTACCCTAATCACATGTGGCAGTTGTGTGTTTTGTGTTGTGAGTTAAATGTTTTTGAGTTTTATGTAATGTGAACGTCTTAATATCTGATGATGAAACATATGTTTCGAAATGCGTCATAGACATACGCTAAGTCACACAACGGATAAAAGGTCAAATTAGTTATAACATTTAAAACAGTTAGTTAACAAATCAAGTTTTGTTAACTTTTGAACCATCATTAAACTTTGGATAACTGTAGATGGAGATAAAAGTGATAAGCTCTAGTCGGAGACATTTAGTTTGTCTTTTAATAAGCTATATAATGGTGTTCCACATAACCTACCTTTACATTAAACATTTGTAAAATCTCCTACGCCTTCATCCCAAACAAAATTTAAATTGTCAGATATGTAAAACAATATGTGGGGCTATATTCCATAAGGTTATGTTATTCAAAATTATGTTATTTATTTTAAGTGATACAAATATGAAGTTATAACTTCTATTGATCAAGAGCACATGCCATATGCAAGGGTATTAATTCTTACATTTCACTCTGAATTAAAAAATGTTTAAGATATCAATTTAACAACTGAAAATGTTTAATTAACAATACAACCTAATAATTTGTACACGGATGACAATAAGAACAAATAAAGCTAAATGAAGTATTCAAGATGTATATTAAGAAAATATACCTTTAAAAGTATATTTAGGCCTATATTTAAAAAATATATATAGCATATATATATATATATATTGTTAATACTGTTTATTTATATATGTAATATATGTATACTCAAGTATGATTCATTCTACTTCGTAATTTAAATTTAACCCTTAAATACTAACAAGGGAACTAACCCCGTCAATATTAACAAATCGCCTCAGATGTGTACTTATAGTAAAAAACCATCTAGAATGTGTTTTATGACACATGTACGAACTATTTCAACTCAGTTCATTATATTAGAAGGTATTTTGATGGATTGAATTATTACAACGATTAAAAAGAAAAGGTTATTTAAATTTCTCAGTCGTCCATAGAAAAAAATAGGCCTGGACTAAACATGACTAGACCTGTCTTTTAAAAACTAGAAACAAATCTTAAAACTTAAAAATATCTCCACAGAAACGACTGTTTAAACTTTTCTGAACAAAACAGTTCTACAAATACACACAATTACTTATCAATTTAGTATTTACATTTGCACTATTCACACACAGTAGGCCACTATGCTCTCCGCAAAATGGGGCTTAACAAATGGAACACTTAATTTTTCACATCTTTTTTTTCTTGTAATCACAGTAGCTACAATACTTTCTTTGCTTCAATGTATCCTCTTGTGGTTCCTTCACGTTTTGTGCCTTTGAGACATTGTATAATTTACGTTTAATACTAACAAGGCGTCTCACAGACGTAGTAGCTTTTGGAGAGATGTTCATTACTCACCAAATTTTCACAGCACCAAGATTGGCGGTTGACTGGTGTGAGAGGAGACACTTGCTTGAGGAATTCACGAAGTATGGAGGGTAGACGTCAAGATCACGATATTTTCAGACATTCAAGTCTGCTTGCACGCCTGAGTATTAAGGGTTTTAAGTATATTGTAATTTTCGCTACAGCTGTCGCAATTGTAGTGTTGACATTGAGTACCGTTGAAAAAAATAACCAGTATAAGTAATTTAAAAAAAAATTGAAAAAGATAATGAAACATATAAACGTAAATGATTTAAAAAATGTCAGTCTTTATTTATTATTTATTTATTTTTGTTTAACATAAACATTTTTTAATTTAAGTCCCTCAACTACTGTAATCGAACAGGTTCTGACTCTCCACGAAAAATCCAAAAATGATGGCTCAATTATAAAACACGTTTTGTTGGTCTTAAAATACTCTAAAAAACATAATTTCTGTAGCTTCATCAGCCATAGCAGCAACTACAAGACCAACAACTACAAGATATCCATGCGAGTCAATATGAGTTAATTATACTACTACATTTGAGTTATCTCCGTTATTTATGGCTATATTATAAAACACGTTTTTTTGGTCTTAAAATAGTCTAAAAAACATAATGTCTGTAGCTTCATCTGCCATAGCAGCAACTACAAGACCAACAACTACAAGATATCCATGCGAGTCAATATGAGTTAATTATACTACTACATTTGAGTTATCTCCGTTATTTATGACTCAATTATAAAACACGTTTTTTTGGTCTTAAAATAGTCTAAAAAACATAATACTTGACATTTTTATATATATTTAACATTGACAATTTTCAACTACCGCTATTTTTAAACGGATTGTTGGAGGTATTTTTTTATAAATATTTTTTTTTAATAAAAAGTAGCCTACTTGGATGAATATTTATACCTAGTTTCAAGATTTTATCTTAACCCTTTTCTGAGATATTAAAGTATTTGTAAAGACCACATACATACTGTCCGCGAGGCACTAGATGGTCCCTGGAGCCTGGCCGTAAACAGCCATGTCCTCACGTGGTATCAGGTGTTTAGCAGGCGCAAAGGCGAGTAACGGCGATCACAGTGCAGACTTAGCTCAACCTCTTCCAACAGATGATGATTTAAGTTCAAACATAGATTAATTAAAACTAAGAGCTTTTAACAATTAACTATCTATTACTTATTTATAAAATAAAATTGTGCAAAATATTGTATGTTTTCTGTTTCGATAATAATAATTGTAAGCATCTCGATTTGTTTGTGTTAATTAGTTTTAAGAACTCTACGCAGGATTTTTATAACTTGTTGTATAACAAATGCACAGTTGTTGTATAATAAATGTGTTATATAAATTAAAGTTAATTTATAATCATATTTATTATAATTTGTATTACTTGATGTTTTTTTTTTATTGTTATTTGTAAGGAATATAATTACACTGTTCATTAATAATTTAATTTTCTATCGTTTTTAAACTTAGAAATTTTTGAATATGATACTATGCCATGATACTATGTTACCGTGTTTTTTAAATACATATTATTAATATTATTTCAACACTACTAATCGGAATTATAGTAACGATTACATATATATATATTTAAAAAAATACACTGATGTATTCCTATTTTGTACCATGAGTACGCGTTCGATTTTAAATAGCATTTGTCAAATAACGATGTTTGCGGACATTCTCTGTACTAGAGACGGCCGTGGCACATTGCTACAAGCGCCTTCAAACTAAATCTAGGCAAAAACCCAAGACCATCTCGTGCCTCGCGGACAGTACTGACAGACAAAAAAACACATCCAGATATGAAACATGTTGTATTGTATTATTGTTTGCTTGTCGGAGATGGACAAAACAAAATAATTACAGAAAACAATAATAAACTTCAAACAATTAAACCAAAAGTTCTTAAAGTATCCCGAGGTTAATTTAACTGGTAAGGTGCTTTAATTTAATTCTTAAACTAATTTACTACTAAATCTAATTTTTTACTTAAAATTTACGTAAACAATTAGATTTTAAAATAAACTTAAATAATTTAACATAGATTAACTGCCGCCTACCAAGCCCAACAAAACAAACAAATATTTATATAAGATTTAAATTATAAAAAGAGCTTCCTTTCATAACTTAATCAAAACAATATTAAAACATTATTTGTTATTGATTTAAATATAGCTAAAAATAATTTAACTCCTAAATTATTTATGAGCAGAAAATACTTGCTAAACACTTAAATATGTATAACTTACAAATACACAGTATATAAATATTATCCCTTAATAGAGTATATTAATTAAAAATATGCGCAACAAAAAAATCAAATTACCACATTTTTTATAGCCAGTATTAAATATAAATGTTATCAGCCATGAATGTATATTATACGTGGTAAATATAAACTATTGTTACTTTTACTTTTAATTAAAAGAGGGACATAAATCTTTCAGTAATGTGACCCGTACTTTGTGCTTTAAGTAAACGAATTTTAAAAGACACAAAGACAAACTTCTCCGTAATGCGAACCGTACTTTGTGCAATAAGTAAGAACTTTGTAAACAGAAACAGCTTAATTGTGCCTCGAGTAGGCACAAACTCCTTTTCCTGGAATTCCGTTTACAGTATAACATATCTTATTAAAGCACTAAGAAGTATGGTGTGTATACACTTGCTCCTCCTCCAAAGTTTGTTGAAATTAACAAATAAACCTCCGGCTATCCATAGGATCCTTCAGTGGTCATGTTACAGAGTATTTGTAAACGTGTATCTGAGGTGCCTAGAATCAAACCCTGCCAAATCCACTCCATGAATTTTTTGGAAAAGTCGTAAAAACTACTAAAAATGCATCCAGAACAATACAGACATATAAATTGTACTAAAAATTATGTTTATTTTATCCTATAATAGTGACAAAGTATGAAAACAATTTAAAATAATATTTTTAAAATACAAGGAAAAGTATGAGTTGGAAATTCGGATTTGATACTAACTTTAGGATTTGGCGGGTTTTGATACTAGCCTTTGGATTTGGCGGATATTGAAAAAAAAATTATTAAAAAAATGGGTCTGCGTCGGACCAGACGTTGGAAGTTATACTTCTTTGACCATTCGTATATTCGTATACTTTCCTATAATTAAAAAAAAAAATTCCCCAGCCGGGGATCGAACCAGGGATTCTAGCATGGATGTCGAGTGCGTTAACCACTCACCCACCGAGACTCTTGAGGTATTTCTTGTAGAGGAAATATATAAAAAGGCACTTTCCGGATTTTACTCCTAACGCGTAACGCGGTTTTTCGACCGACACCCCATCCCGATTACAACGGGCGCAAAGAAGCATAATTTCAATAATGAGCGCTTTTTGTTTCAAAGGGGTATTAATGATAAGTTAAATTTTTTACTAAAAATATAAACCTAATAATTTATAATATTTTAGGATATTAATAAAAATCATTAAAGTAAACAATTCTTTAATGAGTCTTCAAAATTAGATTACAAAAAAAACTATATTAAATTGAAGAAAACATTAATCATTTTAAATCTAATCTTTTAACATTTTTTACTAGACAACTTAAAGCTTTTCATTTTCTTCGTCATCGATGATGTCGTAGTTGGTTTCGTCTGGTGGTTGGACCAATTCTCCAGCTTGATTTATCTCCAGTTGATGATAAAACTGTAGGGATTCAATGCTCCTCCATTCTTCTCCAAAGTGTTTGGATAGCAGTTTTGCAACGTCCCTTATTTTCAAAGGCTTGCTTACCTTTTGATGTCTTTTGGCCGCATTCTTTGATGTGAATGATCTGGCTTTATCACAAGTCTGAACTTACAGGTGTCTGTCTTGTAAGCTTGACTTGTTTCACCCTTGACTAAAACACTAGTTTTCTTTTGATTTTGTTTTAAAATTATTCATTTGGAAAGTTACGTCTTCAGTTAAATATTGTATCTTTTGAGTTAGCCATAGATTTTTAAATGATATATTATTAATGAGAAATAATTGTTGGAACACATTGTACTAAACATATCATGTATAGTTAAAACTAGATATGTCCAAGGTGGGAGGAAAATTGTTGTAAAACTTCTTCTCTTGTTTGCAACAATATATAGTTTAAGTTGTAACTAAATACAATCTTGTAAAGATATTGAATATGTTTGTCTCCTGAGAAAAATGGTAGTACATATTCTTCCTCTTTTTTGTAACAATATTTATATAGTTTAAGTTGCAACTAAATTACATCTTTTAAACATATTGAAAATTTTTGTCTCCTGAGAAATGGCAGTACATATATTATTATTTCTTTTTTTGTAACAATATTTATATAGTTTAAGTTGCAACTAAATTACATCTTTTAAACATATTGCACATGTTTGTCTCCTGAGAAATGGCAGTAGATATTCTTTCTCTCTTTTTTTGTAACAATATTTATATAGTTTAAGTTGTAACAAAATTAAATCTTTTTAAGATATTGCACATGTGTTTCTCCTGAGAAATGGCAGTAGATATTCTTTCTCTATTTTTTTGTTACAATATTTATATAGTTTAAGTTGTAACAAAATTAAATCGTTAAACATATTGCACATGTTTGTCTCCTGAGAAATGGCAGTAGATATTCTTTCTCTCTTTTTTGCAACAATATTTATATAGTTTAAGTTGTAACAAAATTTAATCTTTTAAACATATTGCATATGTTTGTCTCATGAGAAATGGCAGTAAATATTCTTTCTCTCTTTTTTTGTAACAATATTTATATAGTTTAAGTTGTAACAAAATTAAATCTTTTAAACATATTGTACATGTGTTTCTCCTGAGAAAT